>JAVTVJ010002506.1:0-88148 GCA_034509425.1 Eopsaltria australis
TGTTCTCACAACCCTTCACCCAGCTCTTTGGGCCTATCCCGCCAATCTTTGAGGGGTTCAAATCTTCTCTAGATGCTAATGATACCATACAGTGGCTGGCATTGCTGATAGTCCTACTCTATTTAGCATTCAGAGATAAAGGAGGTCTTACTTGGATAACCACTCTGACATCTACCCCAGACAATAGAGATGAGGCCCCAGAACCTGACATGGCCCCTAAGACTAGAGATGCTGCCACAGAAACTGACCTGGCCCCGGAAACTAGGGATGCAGCCACAGAACCTGACACGGCCCCAGAGACTAGGGATGTTGCTACAGAGTCTGACCCGGTCCCACAACCCACCTCAGAAACAACCCACCCGGATTGGGTGGGAGTCCTGGTGAAAGAGATACGCGAGATGAGCCAAGTGCTGAAAGAATACACTTGCCCAGCTGGTGGGAAACCCTTCCCGTACCCCAAAGAGGGAGAGTCTAATGAGGCAGCAGAGGAACCCAGAGACGCTATCACCGCTCAGGCTCCAGTCAGATCAGAGGGGCAGCCACAGCCAGTAGCAGTTGCCCCTGTGGAAAAGAGGAAGACTAAGGTCAAACCAGAGCAGCCAGTGAGTAATGATGGGGAAGCAGGGCCCTCTCAACCAGTAGGGAGGCCAAGGATTGAAATCACTACTGAGACCCTGGGGTATGACAGTCTCCGTAATCTACGAAAAGACATTGTGCGACGGGGTCGTGAGCCTTTTACAACTTGGTTACTTCGGGTCTGGGACCTTATGGGGATGGGCGTGCAGCTGGATAGTATTGAGGCAAGGCAGCTGGGACCCTTGTCCCAGGACTCAGGGGTTGATCAGGTATTCGGAAGAGATGACGGGCCCCTGTCTCTCTGGGAACGGCTTTTAATAAGTTTAAGAGAGAGGTTTGTCAACAGAGAGAGAATGCAGGAATATCATCATAGAAGACCATGGAAGACCCTTGAGGAGGGAATCCAACAGCTGAGGGAAGTAGCAATATTGGAGTTACTCTTTGGGAGGGATGGACAACATGATAATGACCCCGACAAGGTCAAGTGTACAGGGCAAATGTTGTGGAACCTGGCAAAGCTAGGGCCCTCCCAATACACCATCTTCATTACAACAATTAATGCTGATGACAACCGAGAGACAGTGGGCTCCATAGCCACCAAACTCAAGAATTATGATAGTATGATCAGTGGCCCAATGCAGGCTCAGGTCTCTGCTGTGGTCAAAGACCTCAGAGAGGAGATGATGAGGGAGGTGAGGGAGGAGATGAGGTTGGTGAGTGCGCCACCAGTGCGAGTCACAAGCCCCAAAGTCAGAGCCCAGCGCCCCCAGCCAGGGAGAGAGGGTACACCCCACGATCTGAGCTGTGGTTCTTCCTGTGTGATCACGGAGAAGACATGAGGAAGTGGGATAAGAAACCCACTGCTGCCCTGGCAGCACGGGTACAGCAACTCAAGGAGGGAAATACTAACCGAGGCGGGGGGTCTACTAAAGTGAAGGTAGCCTCAGCCTCCTGTGACCGCGATGCCAGATATTACAGAAGAGAGGATGATCTGTTAGATCCCCTCGAGGGAACCTCTACTATGTATGCCCAGGAAAGAAATGATAACCAGGGCTAGAGGGGCCCTGCCTCTAACCAGGAAGAGGCACGGGAAAACCGAGTCTTTTAGACAGTGTGGATCCGATAGCCTAGCACATCAGAACCACAAAAATATGAAGTGTTAGTTGATACTGGTGCGCAGTGTACCTTAATTCCATCGAGACATGTGGGGTCAGAACCTGTTTATACTGCCGGGGTGACAGGGGGATCACAGCAATTAACCTTGTTGGAAGCCGAGGTGAGCCTGCCCGGGAAGGAGTGGCAGAAACACCCCATTGTGACTGGTCCAGAGGCCCCATGTATTCTGGGCATAGACTTCCTCCGGAATGGCTATTACAAAGACCCAAAGAGACTCAGGTAGGCTTTCAGAATAGCAGCTGTGGAGGCAGAGGGCATCAGGCAACTGAACACCTTGCCTGGACTATCGGAAAATCCAAATGCAGTGGGACTTCTGAGAGTAAAAGAGCAACAAGTGCCAATTGCCACCTCGACAGTGCACCGCCGGCAGTACCAGACGAATCGAGACGCCGTGATCCCCATCCACAAGATGATCCGCGACCTGGAAAGCCAAGGAGTGGTCAGTAAAGCCCACTCACCCTTCAACAGCCCCCACTGGCCTGTGCACAAGTCTGACGGGGAATGGAGATTGACTGTGGACTATCGTGGCTTGAATGAAGTGACTCCACCATTGAGTGCTGCCGTGCCAGACATACTGGAGCTCCAGTACGAGCTGGAGTCCAAGGCAGCAAAATGGTATGCCACCATTGACATCGCCAATGCGTTTTTCTCCATCCCTCTGGCAGCAGAGTGCAGGCCTCAGTTCGCCTTCACCTGGAGGGGTGTGCAATATACCTGGAATCGACTACCCCAGAGGTGGAGGCACAGCCCCACGATCTGCCATGGACTGATCCAGGCTGCACTGGAAAAAGGTGAGGCTCCAGAGCATCTCCAATACATCGATGACATCATTGTGTGGGGGAACACGGCAGCAGAAGTATTTGAGAAAGGAGAGAAGATCATCATGATCCTCCTGGAAGCTGGTTTTGCCATCAAGAAGAGCAAAGTCAAGGGACCTGCTCGAGAGATCCAGTTCTTGGGGGTAAAATGGCAAGATGGACGGCGCCAGATTCCCACGGAGGTCATCAATAAGATCACTACGATGTCTCCTCCAACTAACAAAAAAGAAACTCAAGCTTTCCTAGGGGCCATAGGTTTTTGGAGGATGCACATTCCAGAGTACAGCCGGATTGTGAGCCCTCTCTACCTGGTCACCTGCAAGAAGAACGATTTTCACTAAGGCCCTGAACAGCAACAAGCGTTTGCCCAGATCAAGCAGGAGATCACTCATGCGGTAGCGCTTGGCCCAGTAAAGACGAGACCAGAGGTGAGGAATGTGCTTTACTCTGCAGCAGGGAACAAGGGCTTGTCCTGGAGCCTTTGGCAGAAGGTGCCTAGAGAGACTCGAAGCCGACCGCTGAGATTCTGGAGCCGGAGTTACAAAGAGTCCGAAGCCAACTACACCCCCACAGAGAAGGAAATCTTGGCTGCCTATAAAGGAGTTCAAGCCACCTCAGAGGTAATTGGCACTGAAGCACAACTCCTCCTGGCACCTCGACTACCAGTGCTGGGGTGGATGTTCAAAAGAAAGGCTCCCTCTACCCACCACGCCACCGATGCCACATAGAGTAAGTAGATCGCACTTATCACACAGCGCGCCCGCATTAGAAATCCGAACCGCCCTGAGATCCTAGAAATAATTACGAACTAGCCAGAAGGTGAGAGTTTTGGTCTCACTGATGAAGAAGAGCAAGAACAAGTCACCCGGGCTGAAGAGGCTCCACCATATAATCAACTGCTAGATGAAGAAAAGTGCTACGCCCTTTTCACTGATGGTTCCTGTCGCATCATAGGGATGAACCGGAAGTAGAAAGCAGCTGTGTGGAGCCCCACACGACAAGTTGCAAAAGCCACTGAAGGAGAAGGTGGGTCGAGCCAATTTGCTGAACTCAAAGCTGTTCAGCTGGCCCTGGACATTGCTGAGAGAGAGAAGTGGCCAAAGCTCTATCTCTACACTGATTCGTGGATAGTAGCCAATGCTCTATGGAGTTGGCTGGAAAGGTGGAAAAAAGCCAACTGGCAGCGTAAAAGAAAGCCAATCTGGGCAGCTGATGAATGGAAAGACATTGCCACTCGGGTAGAGAAGCTACCCGTAAAGGTCCGCCATGTAGATGCCCATGTCCCTAAGAACCGATCTAACGAAGAACACCAGAACAACAAGCAGGTAGATCACGCTGCAAAGATAGAGGTGGCACAGATAGATTTAGACTGGCAACACAAAGGAGAGCTGTTCCTAGCCCGATGGGCCCATGATGCCTCAGGCCACCAGGGCAGAGATGCCACCTATAAGTGGGCACGAGACCGAGGGGTGGACCTAACCATGGACAGTATCTCCCAGGTGATCCATGATTGTGAGACGTGCGCCGCGATCAAACAGGCCAAGCGAGTAAAGCCTCTATGGTATGGCGGACGGTAGTCCAAATACAAGTATGGAGAGGCTTGGCAGATTGATTACATCACACTGCCCCAGACACGCCAAGGCAAGCGCTACGTTCTCACAATGGTGGAAGCCACCACAGGATGGCTGGAGACCTACCCTGTGCCTCATGCCACTGCCCGGAACACCATCCTGGGCCTCGAAAAACAGGTTGTTTGGAGACATGGTACCCCTGAGAGAATTGAATCCGACAATGGGACTCACTTCAAAAATAGCCTTATAAACACCTGGGCTAGGGAACATGGCATCGAGTGGGTGTACCATATCCCTTATCATGCACCAGCAGCTGGGAAAGTTGAACGGTACAATGGCCTGCTTAAAACCACCTTGAAAGCACTGGGTGGGGGGACGTTCAAGAACTGGGAGACTAATTTGGCAAAGGCCACATGGTTAGTGAACACCCGAGGTTCCTCCAGCCGGGCTGGGCCTGCCCACTCTGACCCCTTGCGAACAACAGATGGAGATAAAGTTCCAGTAGTACACATGAGAGGTATGCTGGGAAAGACTGTTTGAGTAAACTCTGCCTCAAGTAAAGACAATCCCATCCAGGGAGTTGTCTTTACTCAGGGACCGGGCTGCACCTGGTGGGTGATGCAAAGGGATGGAGAGACCCGATGCATACCTCAAAGAGATCTTGTTTTAAAGTGAACTGCTTATGACACTGCGCTTGTATCTGTATCTGCATGTATGTATATACCTCGAAAGTTTAAATTTGATGTAAGGTGTTTGCATGGGAAAAAAATTCGGGGTGGAGAATGTTGAAGGTTAGATCTAGTTCTTTTCCTCAGGAATTTTTCTCCCATGGGTTGCTAAGACACAAATGACTAGGTACTTAAGAGAAACAAAGCACAAGGCTAGAGCCTTTCTCCGTGGCAGGGTGGGGCAAAATTGCCCCTCACGGAAGCAGAGCCTAGTAATGCGAGATTTGGAGAGACTGAAAAGCAAGGGCAGAGGGAGGTCACGCCCTCTTGCTCGGGACCCTCGGAGCTGGACGGTCGGAGCTGCTGTCTGCTGAACCCACGGCCCCTGAGAAGCCAGCGCGGAGCTGCCGGTCTGTCTGCTGTGAGTCTCTGCCCTCTGCCCCATCCGGAGCCGACCTGCCTGCCACCAGCCCGCTTTTCTCCGCTACATTGTAGCGGGGTTTTTCCCTGCACGTGGAGACCTCTTACCGTCCCAGCTCCCTGTGTCCCGGGATCCTGCTGTGGCACCAACACCAGCTGCCCCTCCCGAGGGTCTGTGGAGCAAGGGCTCTCCTCCATCCCTCCGTGCTTCGGGCAGTCGCCATTCGCCGTGTGCTACCTGAGCTCACGCCAGAGTGCCCCTGCAGCCACCGGGGAATCACCGCACCCAGAGCGCCCCTGCAGGCTGTGACTGGAACTGCACCAAAGGGAAAAGGTGCCTGAAGCCGAGCAGGCTGCCATTGGGTTTCTGGTTCTGTTTGTTGGTTAACGTTATAGTTGTTGTTATTTGTTATCCTTTGTTTTAGATAGTAGTAAAGAACTGTTATTCCTATTCCCATATCTTTGCCTGAGAGCCTTTATAATAATTCGGAAGGAGAGGGGTTACAGTTTCCCATTCCAAGGGAGGCTCCTGCCTTCCTTAACAGACACCTGTCCTTCAAACCAGGATAGCGAAAGAGAAGGATGGAAGGAAGAGAGACAGGAGAGAAAAATAAAGAGATAGAAATGTCAAGCAGGAGAGTCTGCTGTCTTTTTCAATGTCAATCCCATGCTTAATTTCTGAATTATGTTGATCAAAACCCATTTTGCCTTGTTATGAAGAAAATACCTGGGCAAAAAGATACCCTTTAAAGAAGTACAAGGACTTTCTGTAAGGACACATTATATGTGTAAAGTGTTTGCTTGTCACTTTATTGAATTCTTATCCAGGCATTATTTAAACTGTTTCCATAGGGCACAGGTCTTTTTTATAAAAACCCACCCACTCAGATACCATATTAAAACAGGCTATCAGATTTCTTTGGCATTGTTTCATTCACAAATCTCCCTTGGCTTTAAGCCAATATGTTTGCCTGCTTTATCCAAGTAAAAATAGATGCTCCTCTCAGGTTTTGCTAATATTCTACCTGGAAGTGAAGTCAGGCTGCCAGATCTAGTTACCCAGTTTTCTTTCTGGTCTGTTTAATGATCACAAAATTTCTGTTCTTTCACTTTGTCTCTTTTCCAACTTCTGACATTTACAGAAGCTTAGGCTGTCTCCTGAAATCTTCTGAACATGTGCAGAAGTGTCAGTGTTGCTGGAATAATTGTATGCTACCACCTCTTTAACAATAGCCTGGACTTTTTTTTTTTGTTATTGCACCCTTGTAAGAATTAATAATTGCTGAATTCTAAATCTCTTGTTGCTGTTATCCTCTTGCATCAGTGCTGTGCTGTGCTGTCCTCCTCTACAAAGTTAGAATTTCCATCTTTTTTCTCCCTTTCTCTTTTTCTGGTGTAACAGGACCAGGATGTAGCTTTTGTGCAGAGCTCTGAGGAACAGGTGAGAGAGAAGCTGGGCTGGGACAGGAGGGAGCTGGCAGTCTGAGTCAGAGGCAAACCTCTGAGCAGAGGGATCCTCCTTGCATCACCCTTGCTTCCAGGAGTTACAGAGAAGAGGGGAAGTAATCTGTGACTAATGTGCTTTCTCATGCTAGCTTAGCCACTCTGTGGGGCAGGCCGTGGCGAGGGGGCAGAGCCAGCCTCTGCCTGTCTCTCCCTCCCCAGCTCTGAGCCGACCCTGCTGAAGGCTGCTCTCTGAATCCATGGACCCAACTGTTGTGTGCAAAAGGCTTCTCGTTCCTCTGATACTTACTCTGAATTAGACAGCTAGAGAAGTGTCTAGTTATACTTTAAATAAGTGCCAAAGCTGTGGTGATAATTCAAGTCCTGTCAGAGCCTCTTGTCTGAAGTTATCATGAAACCTCTCATTAAATAGAAATCCTGAGTTTTGGGCACAATATGTGCTTCTAGTTTCTAGCAGGGAAACAGCTGTCCTTTCTCCAGAGCTCTGGCCGTAGCCAGCAGTGAGGAATAAAGAGATAAACACAAATTAAAGAGACCTTTAAAACAGCATGCAGGAGAGCCTAGGGTTGTTGCAAAAGCTTGGACTCACTCCTGTTTTATCTGACTTTAGATATGTCCTCTCTGATTTCCAAGAGCACAGTGACTACTATGCAAAGTAGCCCTTGCCTGCAGCTGCCCAGACAGAGGGTGCCTCCTGCCTTGTGATTCCAAGGATAGCATGAAGAACTTCCATCGTGCCATCACCTTAACATCATCAGGAACAGCAACTGCTTGTTCTCCTTGTGATATGTTACCCCGAAACAACGTAAATGTCAACTGGCTGCCTGCACAAAATACACTGGGAGAACACAGCATTGCTCTGAGCCTCCATCTTCATTCTGGGACAGCTGAAATGCTGGTGTCTTTAAATAATTAAACAGAAGTAGAATATTGCAATATAAGTAACAGTCAAAATCAAATTAGTTTGTATTTCTTGTGCCACCTCTTCTTGCACACTGCTGGGTGGATTTTCCATACGTTCTTACCTCTTGGTACCAGCCAGTTTTGCATTACTTGTGCTGGTCCTGGTCATTGGCATAAAGCTGTTATCATTTGTCTCAGAATTCTGTCTGAGAAAATGTTCCTAAACAAAAAGTACTAAATGCTGCTTCCTCCCTCACTGCAGTGGGTGTCTTGAGACACTGTGTGGTTTTGAGGAAAATGGTTTATAAAAAAGTGAGAGTCAGTCTTTGTATTATCATCAAACATCAATCAGAAAGGGAATTCAGGGCTTTTCTTGAATGACTGAACTATCCTTGGCAAAAAAATGTATAAAAATACTAAAATTAGATAGGAATCTTTGTATGCTTAAACAAAGAGTTACTATTTTTCTGTAATGCCTTCAACAATTTTGTAAAAGATGAGTTCTTTTCATAGAAACGTGTTTGATACACCATAATTATCTTAGTTTGAAATCTCAGAAATAATTGTTCACAATAAATCCAGTTAAAGGGTGAACTTGGGAAAACTCAAGTTTTAAAAGTTGTCTCTTAAGTAGGCATAACCTGTGTTCTAGTTTTGTCAATACACCTATTCCTTTCCTTCAGTTCCTGACTGGGGTGGTGGAAACAGATTTGTGACTCTTCTCAGGACAATTCAGAAACAGCAGATTAGAGCTGAGCCAGCAGATATTCAGAGATTAATCCATCCTGCCATGGCTGCAGTTTTAAGAGAACTATTTCAAGGACTGATTACAGTATAGTCATGGTAACACAGAGCTCTGTACAGCCTGCAAAACCCCTCCAAATATCCATCCAGCCTCCTGTATGGGTTTTGCAGCCTGTACTGTATTCCTGCTTGCCACAGCTAAATATGCTACCACTACCCTGTTTAAATACGGGTGGATGTCCTTTAAAAAGGTAAGTTTACATGGCAGGACCTACAGTGCACTCATCACTAGAGTGCAATTTCTTGTATTTAAGTTAGTGGACCAATTCTTGCAAACCAAGTTATTCACACACTTATAACATGTTCACTTGGTGCTGATACTGTGTGTGGGGCTCTTTTTAATACATGGACAGAGTCAGCATTTTGCAGAGCTTGCATGTCCATATCTGTAAATTTCATTAATATGAAAAAGTGTACTTACCATGCTTAAAAATGGGACATTAAGACTTCCAGGAATAATGCTGAAGTAAGAAGTATTGCCTGTTATTGTATTCTTAAGGAAAAAATTACAAACTAAAGGAAAAAATACTGTACTCATGAAATGCTCCCATCGCACAGAAAAAATAAATTCAAGTAATAGCAAAAGATTGAGTTGTAAAGATGTCTGCATTACACTATGTGTTATACTATATTTTGTGCTTCTATTTTCAGTCTAAGTTGTTTTTCTTTTCACCCTGCAACAGGGTGTTAGGGTTTGTTTTGTGGTTATGAATTCCTGTGCAATTGCTCAAAGTCGAACAAGTCTGGGGAATCATGGCCATAATGCACTGCAAGAGACTTCATTTTTTTGTACCTTTCTTCTGACACCATGAAGGCTGTATTTACCAGAATAATTTAGCAGGTGCAGTTTTATAGTAATGCTTCAAAGTAACAGCAAACCTCTGACAGCTGCAGCTGTTTTCAGGCCCTGTAATGAAATGGAAGATGAGTCAGACTTACACTATGCCAAGGGATACTGCCAGTGCAATACAACCTCTGTGATACCTCCAGTGAGGAAGGCAATGTCAGTGAAGAGGAGGTGTTTGGAAAGGTTGAGCCAAAATCTGCCACACTGTCAGATCTCGAGAAAGGAGCTGCATCCCCCAGAAGGGAAGTTGGTAGATTTAAACCTGTTCGGCTGGGTTTGGCACTATCAGCTTCCCCAGCTGAATGAGCAGACTGTGTCTGCTGCCCAGTGCTCACTGGAGAACGTGCTTGAGGACGTGCAGGTCTGTTCATAGCAGAACCAGTGGGTTTGAAGGGCCCCACTGACTCAGAGATGTGTCCTCCAGTGCCTTCTTCCAGCAGCTTCACTGCATAAAATGTTGTGAAACAAATCTGTGTGGACTGGGAAAGTGAGACATATGAACAGCATTAAAGTGATGGGCTGCACATGCATGGTAGCACATTCTGAGATGGAGATTTTTTTGCTTTAACGAAAAAGAGACAGGAAAGTTTAAAAAGCAGCTGTGGTAGGTTCCGTCAGTAACAGAACAGCATATGGGGAATGAAACCCATCAAAATCTAAAGGCACAATCCAGTAATCTTTGCTATAGAGAAAATATCAGAAAACTCTAAGGTTTTGGAAGATTATTGCTCAGTTCTTGGTATTATAAGCTTTTATCAAATGGTATGAACAACCTGTTAAGCAGCTCAATAAATGTAATCCGAGATACATATGCAAATGTCCAAAGAGCATCCCAGATAGGGACTATGACAATTTTAGGTATTATGTTGTAATTAAGGAGGAGAGAGAGCACATTTTGATTCCCCCTAGTCATCTCAGTAAGCACACTTTGCTCTTTGATATGCTCTCAGTTGCTGAGTAAGTAAAATAGTCCTTGGTGTGAGCTTGCTGGCTCCTGGTAGCACCATTTACTAAATAGTGACAAAATTAAGGGCTATTATTACTTACAGTAGACCTTTCCTCAATAAGTTTGTCAGTTTTTCCATGCAAAATGCTAAGGGCAGAAAGGTTAATTTAGTGTCTAGGGCAGGATTAGAAACCAGCTTTATAAGTATACAAGAACCCTGCATCATGTCAGAGCCCATTTAGTCTGCAGTGTTTGCTAGTAGGAGATACCACAGATAGAGGGTTAAAATGTAGTTTAAGTCAATTTCTGGCTAATTATGGGCAGCTCAACATCTGGGAACACAATGGCTGACACTCATTTTTTAGCTTGTGTAATGGTGGATGAAACAATTTAGACTTCTGAGAAATGGGTACTTTCAGAGACAGCTGAATTTTTTTGGACAAAACCTTTTCTTCCTTTGTAAGAATCAAGAGCTGGCCACCCTTTCCCTTCTTTCTGCAAGTGCTAGGAAATTACACCCTTACCTGGAGGGTAGAAGAGTTTCTTTGGAGTATGATGGATTTTTGCATTCTCTTTGAATTCCCGGAGGGCTTCTGTTGTAGGTTAGATTTAGTTTTTCCTCAGGAATTTTTCTCCCATGGGTTGCTAAGAGACTAATGATTGAGCCTAATAGCTGAGTACTTAAGAGAACAAAGCACAAGGCCTTTCTACTTGGCAAGGTGTGGCAGAATCGCCCTCATGGACGCAAGGCTTGACAACGCGAGATTTTGGAGACTGAAAAGCAAGGGCAGGGGGGAGGTCACCCTCTCTTGCTCGGGACCCTCGGAGCTGGACGGCTGGAGCTGCTGTCTGCTGAACCCACAGCCCCTGAGAAGCCAGCACGGAGCTGCCGGTCTGTCTGCTGTGAGTCTTTTCCACTCTGCCCCATTGGGAGCTGCCTGCCACCAGCCTGTCTCTTCCCCGCTCCTCCACGCTGCTCCGAGTTTTTCGCTACATTGTAGTGGGGCTCCCCCTGCGCGTCGGGACCTCTTACCGTCCCAGCTCCCTGTGTCCGAGGATTCTGCTGCGGCACCGATGTGGCCGTCCGCCTGCCTCCTCGGTGGAGTGGAGGTGGCTACTAGCAAAGGTGGATGCGACTTGGGTCCTCGGGGGCCAGCCTCGTTCCCAATTGCCGAGCGACTCTTGCCCTTGCTCCCTGCTAGCTGCTCGGTAGGCGAACTCTCCCACACCTCAGGGGGTTCCTCCAACCCAGGAATGAAGAGACACAGACACGAGGTTCTGCACTCTGTGACACCGGGGATTGGAGGACCTCGATTCCCCTGGGACACGATCTTTTATTGTTCCCCCGGTGACCAATCACCGGGTAGCAGAGGGGAGGAACTGGGGAGGAGCAGGGGACAGGGAGCGAACCAGGGATAGAGAGGGGATGAGCGAGGGTTACAGACAGGGGAGTGATACAATGAACAACCGAGTAACTGAGGACTCTCTAGGAAACTGGGGGTGACTAACTCAGATGGGCAGGTGGTGCTCCCCAATGAGCCCTGGGGGTATTAACCTGTCTCGAGCCCAGCCTCTTCTGGGCTAAACTATTGTTTGCTCTACCTCGGGGGAGCCCTCCTCCTCCCCCCAGGGCTTTCTCATTGGAAATTCTTCTTCTGGGGTAACCTGCACCACTGCCACATCTCCCCCGTTTTTATTACTTAAAGGCAATGCGCGGTTAACTAAAGAGATAACAAAACACTTAACACAACTTAGGGAACAAAGTCCAAGGAAAAGAGTCAACAAAACCCAAAACAGAGTCCGTAAAACTTGTGAAATCCAGCCAGAGATCCCCCAGCTGGTGAAGAGGCTGTCGAGCCAGTCCTTGCCCTCCGTCTTGAGTTGGTGGATCTGGTCCCACATCTCCTGGATTGTGGACTTGATGGATTGGGCGTGAGATGAAAGGTTGAAGCAACACAGTCCTTCAAACTCTTCGCACCCGTGGTTGTGGAGCAGCAGCAGATAGTCTATGGCGGCCCTGTTTTGGAGCGTCGCCTGCCTGGTTGCCTCCTCGTCTGAGAGGAGTTCTGAGAGCGCCAGGCAGGTGCTAATCGGGCCGTTCGCTGAGTCGACGTGAAGGCAGAAGTCACTCTGGCCGATGGATTTTGCCAGAGTGACCCACACGTTTTCTCGAGGCTGCTGCACCAGCCACGGGGCAGACGCCAGAATTTCCAGGAGAAACAGGACCCTAACGAAAATCCAGACTGGCTCCATCTTCCTTGGGGATCTCTGATGGGTAGACTGAGAAAGAAAAACCTTAAAATCTAACAAAAGTGATCCAAACGACAAAAGGTAACTCTAACATAAACTCCCCCTCTCTCCCCCCTTTCTCTTGAATGGGTAGGTAACAGGGATAGGGACACACAAAAGGTAAGTCAGAGGGGTAGATTGGGGAAGGGTAAAAGGGGGTGTATAGTCCATGGTATTGCCGAGTATGGTTGCCTTCTGACATCTCTGGTGTCTTCTTCCTCTGGGACTTCTTCTTGCTGAGATGCCGGAGGGTCGTCTAAGCTGGGCAAGTCTTTTTTTCTCCTTTTCTTCCAAGCCTCCGTGGCTTGGAAACCTTCTTCTTGCGGAGACTGGGGTGGAACTGTCTCTGCAAAACAAGCTCGCTTTCTCTGCTTAGGCCCCCGGTAGGGTCGGACATACCTAGCTGGGGTCCATTTCGGCCCATCTGGGGTGGACACACATGCGTACCCTCTGCCCCAGACAATCAGTGGGAGAGGCCCTTCAACCTCATGGGTCTCAGGGTCTCTTACCAGCACCGGCGGATGTTCTTTTAATTTGGAGTTGGTCGAATTAGTAAAGTGCCGGAATACAGGGGGGACGGGCTCTTCTGGTGTACAATTTAAAAAGTTAATCGTGAAGAGCGCCTTGCAGAGTCGCTCAATGGGCGATTTCTTCTCTGCACCTCCCTGCTGCTGGTAGAGGACTCTCTTGAGTGTACCGTGAGTCCTCTCCACGATGGCCTGCCCCGTAGGGGAGTGAGGGATGCCGGTGACGTGGGCAATCCCCCACTCCTGGAGGAAACTACGGAGATAGGCAGAGGTGTACGCCGGGCCATTGTCCGTCTTTATCTTTTTGGGGGTACCTAGGACAGAGAACGCCATTAGAAGATTTTTGCGAACGTCTTTCGCCTTTTCGCCCGTGTGGGCCGAGGCGAACACAGTATGGCTAAACGTGTCTACAGAGACATGTGCATATTTGAGTCTGCCGAACTCTTGGATATGGGTAACGTCGGTCTGCCAAACTTCATTTGCAGCTAGCCCTCGGGGGTTTACCCCTGGATGGAGCGAGGGCAGCTGATAGGTCTGGCAATTGGGACATGTCGCCACGATTGCCCGAGCCTGTTCTAGAGGTAGGTGGAACATCCTCCGGAGGGCTGGGGCGTTCTGATGGTAGAACTGGTGGGACATCTTGGCTTGTGCGAAGGTGTCAGGGATGTTAGCTGACTGCACCTGCGCAGCCATTGCTAAGGCGTCTGCTCTGCGGTTCCCCTCACTGATGTACCCAGGAAGGTCTTGATGCGATCTCACATGCATCACGTGAAATGGGTGCTCTCGGTGGGACAACAGGGACACTAGCCGCGAGAGCAGCCCGAATAAATTTTTGTTAGAGACCTCCTTAAGTAAACTGTGTTCTGCTCTGACAGTTATCCCAGCAACGTAGGCCGAATCTGTAACCAAATTGAGAGGCTCCTGGAACCTCTCAAAGACTCTGACGACGGCTGCTAGTTCTGCAATTTGTGGGGATCCCTCCACCACATGGACCTCAGATTCCCACTTCTGGGTCCGAGGGTCCTTCCAAGTCATGACTGACTTGTGAGAGGATCCCGAGCCGTCGGTGAAAACCGTCAGAGCTCCTTTTACAGGCTTTTTTGACTGCATAAACTTTGGAACCAAATTAAAATTTGTGTTAAACAGGTGATGTTTCAATTTCTTTCCCGTGATTTTGCCTGGGAAACTGTCAAGAGAGAACTGGAGGCTCTCATTGGACTGGACTAATTTTTCCAAGTCCTCATCTTTCCAGGGAACACGAATGCATGAGAAATCGCACCCCGCAAGGGTGCGGAGCCTGGCCCTCGCTCTGGTGATAAGCGAGGCCACCAGCTCTTGTGGCGTGGTAATAGTTTTGGACGGTGTGTGAGGGAGGAACACCCACTCTATGTTTAAGAGGGGGTCCTTCAACCTCTCGTCCCATTGAAAGACCAGTCCGTGTAATTGGGGGACCTGCCCTAAGATGATAAGTTGAAAAGGCAGGTCCGGGGCCACTCTGTGGGCGTGCCTGGAGACTAAGGCTTTGCGCACCTTACCTATGGAAGCCCTGGCATCGGTGGTAAACTGCTTTGGAGAGTCGAGTCCCTCACCGCCCTTCAGGAGATCGAACAAGGGGGCGAGGTCTGCGGTCGTCAGCCCCAGCAGAGGACGAACCCAGTTGATACTCCCGCATAGCTGATGTAACTCCCGCAGGGTCCTGGGCTCGTCCACGATGTCTAGCTGCTGGGGTGCGACGGTCCGCTCACCGATGCGGATGCCGAGGTACTTCCACGGTAGGGTGCGTTGTACTTTGTCTGGATGGATGGTCATCCCGGCACGCTGGATGGCATCGATGGCGGCTTTGAGAGTCTCTTCTAGTAGGTGCTCGGAAGGAGCACAGACAAGAACATCGTCTATGTAGTGGAAAATTATGGATTTGGTGAAGGTCTTCCGAACGGGCGAGAGTATTCGGGCGACGTACCACTGGCAGATGACAGGGGAGTTTTTCATTCCCTGGGGCAACACCCGCCAGTGGTACCTCTCTTGGGGCGCCTGCCTGTTCACAGACGGCACAGAAAAGGCAAACCGCGGCGCATCATTTGGGTGCAACGGGATCGAGAAGAAGCAGTCCTTGATGTCAATAACTGTGAGTGGCCACGCTCGGGGGAGCATTGCCGGGGATGGTAATCCCGGCTGAAGGGGACCCATGTCAACAATGACTTCGTTAATCTTACGTAGGTCGTGGAGAAGCCTCCACCCGCCTCCGCCAGCCTTGCGGATGACAAAGACAGGGGAGTTCCAAGGGCTGTCTGATGGGACATTACCCTTGGAAATTTGCTCCTCCACGAGGGACCGTAGGGCGCTCAACTTATCTTTGGTGAGGGGCCACTGCTCCACCCACACCGGCTTGCCAGTTTTCCAGGTGAGTTGCGGAACAGAGCCATGGGTGGGGCGCCCAGCAGCGGCCCCAGCTAGAAATCCCCTGGTGTATCTGGGATTTCTAGCCTGGTCCCCCATTGCGACAAAAGGTCCCTGCCCCAGAGGTTGAAGCCAGAGGCCACCACGTATGGTCTTACCGTGGCAACATGACCGTCCGGCCCCTCCACCAAGATGTTATTAGTGGACCTCTGGGGCATAATGGCTCCCCCAAGTCCGGTGATGTTTTCGGTTGAGGGCCGGAGCCCCCATCCATGTGGCCACTCTGCTGCTGAAATGATTGTCACGTCTGATCCTGTGTCCATCATTCCTCGGATGTGCACCGCTGCCTTGCCGTTTTTGAGGGGGCAAGACAGGGTGGGCTTGTCGGTCCCCAGGAGCTCTGAGTACATGGCCCGTGGTGTCATCTTCGTCTTGGGAAGGTCTTCCGGAATAATTATTGCATGAGCCAGCCACTGGCCCCTGGACACGAACCAGGGGGCCGAGTGACAGGCGGCGGTGATTTTAAAAGTCTGTCCCGGGATAGCTGTAACAATCTGAGGGAGCACAAAGAGCCCGAGAGGGCCCCTCGTGGAGTCCCCCACGACCAAAAGCTCTGTCCTCTTATAAATGTCTCCACAAAGAAACACGTTATAACTACGAAAGTCTGTGTTGGTGACATGTTGAGGGTGGGCACTTACCAGGTGGAACCTGGTCCTGTCCTTGGCCGCTGCAGTGTCCCCCTCTCCCGCCGATGGTGTGGCGGGCGGTCTCGCCGGAGCGGTGATGGTGGTCCCGGTGTTGTCAGCATTTAATTTGGTGTCACAGCGCAGTGCTGTACTGCGCTCTTCTGCCCGTTTCCCTGGTGCTGGCGGCAACACGGGCAGAGCACCGCTCCGGGACCTGTGGGAGGCTTAGAACAAGAGGTGTTATTTCTCCGGGGCTTTGGACAAAAGCGTGCGATGTGCCCACCCTGTCCGCAGCTATAACACTTGTTATGTCCAGTTCGGTTATTGTCAATTTCAGGGGTGGCAGCCCCCGCTGCTGCCACATACCTCCTTTGCTGTTGGGGCCTGCGGCCTGGAGGAGGGGGTGCTACTGATGGCTCGGGGGTGATCTCGGCGCACGCTTCTAACATTGCCTCTAAGGTGGGCCGAGGCAATTTGGGGAGGGTTTTTAGGACTGCCTTGCAGGCAGCGTTGGCATTGGTGTATGCCACTGACCGGAGGAGCTTTGCTGGGTTTGAGGGGTCTTCTTCCTGTTTCTCGAGAGCCATCCTCACTCGGCCTACAAACTTAACAAAGCTCTCCTCTGGTTGTTGCCTGATGGTGGCATACCCATCTGAAGGCACCTCCGCAGATGGTAGCGTCAGGAGGGCCCTCAGCGCCGCCTGCTGTACGTCTCTAATCGCTCTCGTTGGGAGCTGTGCAGCCTGCTCCTCACCCTTGCTAAAGTCCCCCTCGCCTGCTAGGTGGTCCATTGTCAGGTCATCGACCTCATCTTCCCCATCGTATTCTCCCAGGAGGTCCTCTAGTAGGCGTTTCCAAGCCCTTTCCCATAGCATATAATTTTCAGGAGTTAGGATCCCTTCCATAATTGACTTAAGGTCCTCCGGGACTAAGAGGTTGGACCTAAAGGTTGCTCTGAGCATGCCCTGGCTGTAAGATGATTCTAGCCCGTGGTCACTGATCATCTTACATAGGTCTCGCAGCTGGGAGAATGGAAAAGGCTCCCACCGGGGATTCCAGCCACGCCTTCCCAGGTGGACCGGTAGGGCTACCAGGCTTTGTCCCGCCTCCTGGGCCGCGCCCCCTAGGCCCCCGGGCTCCGGGTGATCTGAACCCGGGCAGGCTGGGGCCCGGCCCCAGGCCTCGGCACCGGCCTCGGCCTGTGGGCCTCCGGGTTCTAGGCTCCGGGGCCCCGAGTGCTGGCAGGCCTCGGCCCCCTCCCTTCCGGGTTCTGGGCTTCGAGACCCGGAAGGGGGGGCGTGGGAATCGGAGCCGGAGAGGGCGGCGCGCGAGGGGACGGGTGCCGCGCGAGGCCGGCTGGAGGTCCCGAGGGGATGGGAGGGGCCCGACGCGATACTACGCCCCGACGCGACGCAGGGGGAGGGACGGCCCCGGGGGCGGAGGACTCCGTGGGCAGGCTCAGGGGAGGAGTCCGGGGAAGGGGAGGGATCCCGCGCAAAACGGCTTTTGGCGCCAAAACGGGGGGTGGAAGGCGCGCTGGCCGCGCGGCCGGCACCCTTTTGTTTTTCACCGCGGCTATCTTCTCTTTTATAACTATGATAAGGGGGGGCATAACGGGCGGAATCGGGTGTTCGGGCATAGGTAAAACATCTAAGGGAAGGTCCGGTGCGGAGGAGCCCTCTCCCCACCGGTCAGGGAGCGCCGGAGATTGCGGGGGATCGAGGGCAAATGACACCCGACGCGAGTCTCGACGCTTCAGGGAAGGGGGGTGAGGAGAGTGGGGTGGTAGGGAAAGTGGGGTAGGAGGAACTGGGGTTTCAACTTTCCCCTTACTAAGTCCCCTCAAAGAATCGCAAATTAAAATCAAAACCGAATATAAACGAGTAATGCTAACATCTCCCTCCCGAGCCTTTTTAGTTGCTAAATCCCCGACTTTGTCCCAAAAGCCCAGATCTCGAACTAAATCTAAAGAAACCGAGGGAAACTGAATAAAAACCCATCTAACGAATTCCCTTAAAAGAGGTTTCGAAAAACGCTTCCCCTCCGCAGTTAAAACTCCCTTAATTTGGGAGTAAAACCCCTTTTGCTGCCTGGAAAGCCGGGCACCCATAACGGCAGCAACTCCTAGCCGAGGTAAACAGGAAAGCTAATGCGGTTGGGGTCAGGGGAAATTCTTAAACTCACTTTCCGGACGCTGCGCAGCGATTTTACTCCACGTGCCGGGTCCCGGATCCCTGGCACCTCTCCCGTCCCTGACCGCCGGTCACAGTCCTCTGGCTAGGGTGGTGTGGTGACCGAGGCTCTCTCCACACTCCGTCGGGAGAGAGGTTGCTCGATCTCCCCTCCCGAAAAGTCCACTAAAACGCGGAGCTCTTCAGGAAGGGGGGCCGACGCTGCAACGGCGCGCTTCTGGCGAAGGTCGCTCCAATGAGGCAAGTGGTCAAGCTGACCAAATGCCGCACATTGGGCGCCAGCTGTGGCCGTCCGCCTGCCTCCTCGGTGGAGTGGAGGTGGCTACTAGCAAAGGCGGATGCGACTTGGGTCCTCAGGGGCCAGCCTCGTTCCCAATCGCCGAGCGACTCTTGCCCTTGCTCCCTGCTAGCTGCTCGGTAGGTGAACTCTCCCACACCTCAGGGGGTTCCTCCAACCCGGGACTGAAGAGACACAGACACGAGGTTCTGCACTCTGTGACACCGGGGATCGGCGGACCTCGATTCCCCTGGGACACGATCTTTTATTGTTCCCCCGGTGACCAATCACCGGGTAGCAGAGGGGAGGAACTGGGGAGGAGCAGGGGACAGGGAGCGAACCAGGGATAGAGGGGGGATGAGCGAGGGTTACAGACGGGGGAGTGATACAATGAACAACCCAGTAACTGAGGACTCTCTAGGAAACTGGGGGTGACTAACTCAGATGGGCAGGTGGTGCTCCCCAATGAGCCCTGGGGGTATTAACCTGTCTCGAGCCCAGCCTCTTCTGGGCTAAACTATTGTTTGCTCTACCTCGGGGGAGCCCTCCTCCTCCCCCCAGGGCTTTCTCATTGGAAATTCTTCTTCTGGGGTAACCTGCACCACTGCCACACACCGACACCAGCTGCCCCCCACGAGGGTCTGTGGAACAAAGGCTCTCCTCCATCCCTCCCTGCCTCGGGCAGCCGCCATTGCCGTGTGCTACCTGAGCCCACGCCAGAGCGCCCCCTGCAGGCACCGGGGAATCATCACACCCAGAGCGCCCCTGCAGGCTGTGACTGGAACTGCACCAAAGGGAAAAGGTGCCTGAAGCCGAGCAGGCTGCCATTGGGTTTCTGGTTCTGTTTGTTAGTTAACGTCATAGTTGTTGTTATTTGTTAGCTTTGTTTTAGATATTAGTAAAGAACTGATATTCCTATTCCCATATCTTTGCCTGTGTCCTGGTTTGAAGGACAGGTGTCTGTTAAGGAAGGCATGAGCCTCCCTTGGAATGGGAAACTGTAACCCCTCTCCCTCCGAATTATTATAAATTTGAAATTAAGAGGCTCTCAGGCAAAGATATGGAAATAGGAATAACAGTTCTTTACTAATATCTAAAATAAGGATAACAAATAACAACAACTATAACGTTGACCAACAAACAGAACCAGAAACCCAGTGGCAGCTTGCTAGGCCTCAGGCACCTTTTCCTTTCGGTGCAGTTCCAGTCACAGCCTGCAGGGGCGCTCTGGGTGTGATGATTCCCCGGTGGCTGCAGGGACGCTCCGGCGTGGGCTCAGGTAGCACACGGCAATGGCGACTGCCTGAAGCACGGAGGGATGGAGGAGAGCTCTTGCTCCACAGACCCTCGGGAGAAGAGGGTGGGGGGGGGGCAGCTGGTGTCGATGCCGCATCAGGATCCCCGGACACAGGGAGCTGGAACGGTAAGGGGGTCTCCACGTGCAGGGAAAAACCCCGCTACAATGTAGCGGAGAAAACTCAGAGTGGGCTGGTGGCAGACAGGTCGGCTCCGGATGGGGCAGAGGGCAGAGACTCACAGCAGATAGACCGGCAGCTCTGCGCTGGCTTCTCAGGGGCCGTGGGTTCAGCAGACAGCAGCTCCGACCATCCAGCTCTGAGGGTCCCGAGTAAGAGAGCGTGACCTCCCCCCTGCCCTTGCTTTTCAGTCTCTCCAAATCTCGCGTTGTCAGCCTGGCTTCCATGAGGGGCAATTGTGCCCCACCCTGCCAAGGAGAAAGGCTACAGCCTTGTGCTTTGTTTCTCTTAAGTACCCAGTCATTTGTGTCTTAGCAACCCATGGGAGAAAAATTCCTGAGGAAAAGAACTGGATCTAACCTTCAACATTCTGAGAGCCTCTTGATTTCAAATTTAAAATAATTCAGAGGGAGAGAGGTTACAGTTTCCCATTCCAAGGGAGGCTGCTGCCTTCCTTAACAGACACCTGTCCTTCAAACCAGGACAGATTTTGATACCCAATGTGGTGATCGAAGGCATCGAGAGGAAAAAAGATAACAGTTCTTGAGTAACACAGTTTTTTGTGCGCTGGATATAGGAACCTCATTAGGTTTCACCATGTGGTCTAGCTTATCCCGGTTCGTATGGCAAGTGGTCACAGCTGTCTCTCTCCCATTTGCAGCCCCGTATCTAAACATGAGCTCTATAACTAAGGCTACAGTGGCTGTTATACAGTTTGTGGTGTGGGTCGATAAGGTGAGGAATTCATGGATTTTCAACTTCCTCTGGAAGGCAGGCATGTGGATTCACAGCTACCACACACTAATGACATGTTTTCAGGGTTACTTTAATAATGGTACTTACTGCGAGGAAATGACACCAAAAGAAATTTTCCCACAACCCTTCACCCAGCTCTTTGGGCCTATTCCACCAATCTTTGAAGAGTTCAGATCTTCTCTAAATTATATCATACAGTGGCTGGTGTTGCTGATAGGCCTGCTCTATTAAGCATTCAGAGATAAGGGGGGTCTGACTTGGATAGCCACCCTGACACCTACCCCAGACAATAGGGATGAGGCCCCAGAACCTGACATGGCCCCAAGGACTAGGGATGCTGCCACAGAAACTGACCTGGCCCCAGAGACTAGGGATGCAGCCACAGAACCTGACATGGCCCCAGAGACTAGGGACACCATCCCAGAACCTGACATTGCCCCAGACACTAGGGATGCTGCTACAGAGTCTGAGCCAGCCCCACAACCCACCTCAGAAACAACCCACCCGGATTGGGTGGGAGTCCTGGTGAAGGAGATACGTGAGATGGGCCAAGTGCTGAAGGAATACACTTGCCCAGCTGGTGGGAAACCCTTCCCCTACCCCAAAGAGGGAGAGTCTAATGGGGCAGCTGGGGAACCCAGGGACGTTATAACCGCTCAGACTCCAGTCAGATCAGAAGGGCAGCCACAGCCAGCAGCAGTTGCCCCTGTGGAAAAGAGGAAGACTAAGGTGAAACCAGAGCAGCCAGTGAGTAATGATGGGGAAGCAGGGCCCTCTCAACCAGTAGGGAGGCCAAGGATTGAAATCACTACTGAGACCCTGGGGTATGACAGTCTCTGTAATCTACGAAAAGACATTGTGCGACGGGGTCGAGAGCCTTTTACTACCTGGTTACTTCGGGTCTGGGACCTTATGGGTATGGGCGTGCAGCTGGATAGTACTGAGGAAAGGCAGATGGGACCCTTGTCCCATGACGCGAGGGTTGATCAGGTATTCGAAAGAGATGACGGGCCCCTGTCTCTCTGGGAACGGCTTTTAATAAGTGTAAGAGAGAGGTTTGTCAACAGGGAGAGAATGCAGGAGTACCATCATAGAAGACCATGGAAGACTCTTGAGGAGGGAATCCAACAGCTGAGGGAGGTGGCAGTATTGGAGTTACTCTTTGGGAGGGATGGACAACATGATAATGACCCCGACAAGGTCAAGTGTACAGGGCAAATGTTGTGGAACCTGGCAAAGCTAGGGCCCTCCCAATACACCATCTTCATTGCAACAATTAATGCTGATGACAACCGAGAGACAGTGGGCTCCATAGCCACCAAACTCAGGAATTATGATAGTATGATCAGTGGCCCAATGCAGGCTCAGGTCTCTGCTGTGGTCAAAGACCTCAGAGAGGAGATGATGAGGGAGGTGAGGGAGGAGATGAGGTTGATGAGTGCGGCACCAGTGCGAGTCACAAGCCCCAAAGTCAGAGCCCAGCGCCCCCCAGCCAGGGAGAGAGGGTACACCCCACGATCTGAGCTGTGGTTCTTCCTGTGTGACCACGGGGAAGACATGAGGAAGTGGGATAAGAAACCCACTGCTGCCCTGGCAGCACGGGTACAGCAACACAAGGAGGGAAATACTAACCAAGGCGGGGGGTCTACTAAAGTGAAGGTAGCCTCAGCCTCCTGTGACCGCGATGCCAGATATTACAGAAGAGAGGATGATCTGTTAGATCCCCTCGAGGGAACCTCTACTATGTATGCCCAGGAAAGAAATGATAACCAGGGCTAGAGGGGCCCTGCCTCTAGCCAGGAAGAGGCACGGGAAAACCGGGTCTTTTGGACAGTGTGGATCTGATGGCCTGACACATCAGAACCACAAATATATGAAGCGTTAGTTGATATTGGTGCGCAGTGTACCTTAATTCCATTGGGACATGTGGGGGCAGAACCTGTTTCTATTGCCGGGGTGACAGGGGGATCGCAGCAATTAACCTTGTTGGAAGCCGAGGTGAGCCTGACCGGGAAGGAGTGGCAGAAACACCCCATTGTGACTGGTCCAGAGGCCCCGTGTACTCTGGGCATAGACTTCCTCCGGAATGGCTATTACAAAGACCCAAAGGGACTCAGGTGGGCTTTCGGAATAGCGGCTGTGGAGGCAGAGGGCATCAGGCAACTGAACACCTTGCCTGGACTATCGGAAAATCCAAATGCAGTGGGACTTCTGAGAGTAAAAGAGCAACAAGTGCCAATTGCCACCTCGACAGTGCACCGCCGGCAGTACCAGACGAATCGAGACGCCGTGATCCCCATCCACAAGATGATCCGCGACCTGGAAAGCCAAGGAGTGGTCAGTAAAGCCCACTCACCCTTCAACAGCCCCCACTGGCCTGTGCACAAGTCTGACGGGGAATGGAGATTGACTGTGGACTATCGTGGCTTGAATGAAGTGACTCCACCATTGAGTGCTGCCGTGCCAGACATACTGGAGCTCCAGTACGAGCTGGAGTCCAAGGCAGCAAAATGGTATGCCACCATTGACATCGCCAATGCGTTTTTCTCCATCCCTCTGGCAGCAGAGTGCAGGCCTCAGTTCGCCTTCACCTGGAGGGGTGTGCAATATACCTGGAATCGACTACCCCAGAGGTGGAGGCACAGCCCCACGATCTGCCATGGACTGATCCAGGCTGCACTGGAAAAAGGTGAGGCTCCAGAGCATCTCCAATACATCGATGACATCATTGTGTGGGGGAACACGGCAGCAGAAGTATTTGAGAAAGGAGAGAAGATCATCATGATCCTCCTGGAAGCTGGTTTTGCCATCAAGAAGAGCAAAGTCAAGGGACCTGCTCGAGAGATCCAGTTCTTGGGGGTAAAATGGTAAGATGGACGGCGCCAGATTCCCACGGAGGTCATCAATAAGATCACTACGATGTCTCCTCCAACTAACAAAAAAGAAACTCAAGCTTTCCTAGGGGCCATAGGTTTTTGGAGGATGCACATTCCAGAGTACAGCCGGATTGTGAGCCCTCTCTACCTGGTCACCTGCAAGAAGAACGATTTTCACTAAGGCCCTGAACAGCAACAAGCGTTTGCCCAGATCAAGCAGGAGATCACTCATGCGGTAGCGCTTGGCCCAGTAAAGACGAGACCAGAGGTGAGGAATGTGCTTTACTCTGCAGCAGGGAACAAGGGCTTGTCCTGGAGCCTTTGGCAGAAGGTGCCTAGAGAGACTCGAAGCCGACCGCTGAGATTCTGGAGCCAAAGTTACAGAGGGTCTGAAGCCAACTACACCCCCACAGAGAAAAAAATCTAGGCCGCCTATGAAGGAGTTCAAGCTGCCTCTGAGGCAATTGGCACTGAAGCACAACTCCTCCTGGCACCCCGACTACCAGTGCTGGAGTGGATGTTTAAAGGAAAGGCTCCCTCTACCCACCACGCCACTGATGCCACATGGAGTAAGTGGATCGCACTTATCACACAGCGCGCCCGCATTGGAAATCCGAACCGCCCTGGGATCCTGGAAATAATTACGAACTGGCCAGAAGGTGAAAGCTTTGGCCTCACTGATGAAGAGGAGCAAGAACAAGTGACTTGGGCTGAGGAGGCTCCACCATACAATCAACTGCTAGATGAAGAAAAGTGCTACACCCTTTTCACTGACGGTTCCTGTCGCATCATAGGGATGAACCGAAAGTGGAAAGCAGCTGTGTGGAGCCCCACACGACAGGTTGCAGAAGCCACTGAAGGAGAGGGTGGGTCGAGCCAATTTGCTGAACTCAAAGCCGTTCAGCTGGCCATGGACATTGCTGAAAGAGAGAAGTGGCCAAAGCTCTATCTCTACACCGATTCATGGATGGTAGCCAATGCTCTATGGGGTTGGCTGGAAAGGTGGAAAAAAGCCAACTGGCAGCGTAGAGGAAAACCAATCTGGGCAGCTGATGAATGGAAAGACATTGCCACTCGGATAGAGAAGCTACCTGTAAAGGTCCTCCATGTAGATGCCCATGTCCCTAAGAGCCGAGCTAACGAGGAACACTAGAACAACAAGCAGGTAGATCACGCTGCAAAGATAGAGGTGGCACAGATAGATTTAGACTGGCAACACAAAGGGGAGTTGTTCCTAGCCCGATGGGCCCATGATTCCTCAGGCCACCAGGGCAGAGATGCCACCTATAAGTGGGCACGAGACCGAGGGGTGGACCTAACCATGGACACTATCTCCCAGGTGATCCATGATTGTGAGACATGCGCCACGATCAAACAGGCCATGCGGGTGAAGCCTTTATGGTATGGTGGACGGTGGTCCAAATATAAGTATGGAGAGGCTTGGCAGATGGATTACATCACACTGCCCCAGACACGCCAAGGCAAGCGCTACGTTCTCACAATGGTGGAAGCCACCACAGGATGGCTGGAGACCTACCCTGTGCCTCATGCCACTGCCCAGAACACCATCCTGGGCCTCGAAAAACAGGTTGTTTGGAGACATGGTACCCCTGAGAGAATTGAATCCGACAATGGGACTCATTTCAAAAATAGCCTTATAAACACCTGGGCTAGGGAACATGGCATCGAGTGGGTGTACCATATCCCTTATCATGCACCAGCAGCTGGGAAAGTTGAACGGTACAATGGCCTGCTTAAAACCACCTTGAAAGCACTGGGTGGGGGGACGTTCAAGAACTGGGAGACTAATTTAGCAAAGGCCACATGGTTAGTGAACACCCAAAGATCCTCCAACTGAGCAGGGCCTGCCCACTCTGACCCCTTGTGAACAACAGATGGAGATAAGGTTCCAGTAGTACACATGAGAGGTATGCTGGGAAAGACTGTTTGGGTTAACTCTGCCTCAAGCAAAGACAATCCCATCCGTGGGGTTGTCATTGCTCAGGGACCAGGCTGTACCTGGTGGGTGATGCAAAGGGATGGAGAGACCCGATGCATACTTCAAAGAGATCCTGTTTTAGGGTGAACTACTTATGACACCGTGCTTGTATCTGTATCTGCATGTATGTATATACCTCAGAGGTTTAAATTTAATGTAAGGTGTTTGCATGGAAAAAATTCGGGGTGGAGAATGTTGGAGGTTAGATTTAGTTTTTCCTCAGGAATTTTTCTCCCATGGGTTGCTAAGAGACTAATGACTGAGCCTAATAGCTGAGTACTTAAGAGAACAAAGCACAAGGCTAAGGCCTTTCTCCTTGGCAAGGTGTAGCAGAATCGCCCTCATGGACACAAGGCTTGACAACGCGAGATTTTGGAGACTGAAAAAGCAAGGGCAGGGGGGAGGTCACCCTCTCTTTCTCGGGACCCTCGGAGCTGGACGGCTGGAGCTGCTGTCTGCTGAACCCACAGCCCCTGAGAAGCCAGCACGGAGCTGCCGGTCTGTCTGCTGTGAGTCTTTTCCTCTCTGCCCCATTGGGAGCTGCCTGCCACCAGCCTGTCTCTCCCCCGCTCTTCCACGCCACTCCGAGTTTTTCGCTACATTGTAGCGGGGCTCCCCCTGCACGTCGGGACCTCTTACCGTCCCAGCTCCCTGTGTCCGAGGATTCTGCTGCGGCACCGACACCAGCTGCCCCCCACGAGGGTCTGTGGAACAAAGGCTCTCCTCCATCCCTCCCTGCCTCGGGCAGCCACCATTGCTGTGTGCTACCTGAGCTCACGCCAGAGCGCCCCTGAAACCACCAGGGAATCATCACACCCAGAGCGCCCCCTGCAGCCACCGGGGAATCATCACACCCAGAGTGCCCCCTGCAGCCACCGGGGAATCATCACACCCAGAGCGCCCCTGCAGGCTGTGACTGGAACTGCACCAAAGGGAAAAGGTGCCTGAAGCCGAGCAGGCTGCCATTGGGTTTCTGGTTCTGTTTGTTAGTTAACGTCATAGTTGTTGTTATTTGTTAGCTTTGTTTTAGATATTAGTAAAGAACTGATATTCCTATTCCCATATCTTTGCCTGAGAGCCTCTTGATTTCAAATTTATAATAATTCGGAGGGAGAGAGGTTACAGTTTCCCATTCCAAGGGAGGCTCATGCCTTCCTTAACAGACACCTGTCCTTCAAACCAGGACAGCTTCTTCCTACATTCCCACCAGCACCTGCTGCAGGGAGCACTGCTAGGTTCAGTGGGATCAGTACCTGGAGAGAAGCACACCTGCGTGCAAGTGTGTGTTCTTACACCAGACCTGTGTGATGAGCATGGCTGACTGAACCTGTTGATTGCATCGTGCTGCCTTACAGTAGGGCTGCTTCACTTATTCAGTCATTCATATAATCTTCAGACTAAATATCCCTTTGTGCTTTAACCTCATTTTTTTACCCAAGAGAGGCTTAAGTTATCAACAAAATCCCTCCAATCTTTGGTACTTTACCTTGCTTTGAATTTTTCCCTGCTTGCTCCTTCTTCACCATGCCAAATTGCGTTTCATGCTCTCACTCTCCCAGACCCTGAAGGTGCCATAATCCAGACTTAGCTTTCTTTGCTTGCATTTCTTTCATCCTACCAATCACAACACTCAAATGTTTTCTTTCACAACTCCCTCTTTTTTTGAGACCTCTTGCAGAAACAGAATTACATCTTAGTTGCAGTTCATGAGCCTTTCATCTTCTTGTTAAAAATCTTCTTTGAGCCCTTATTATCCTGAAAAGACTAACTCTCTCTGAATTAAGACTATGTGTGCCAGTACATACAGACATCTTACAGACATCTATCAGGACAAAGAGTGTCATCCCAAGATTTATACAACTCCCAAATCACGATAAAACTGACCTGTGTGGTGTGCCACAGACCTGCGTGGCAACAGGGAGAAGAACACAGGATGCTGAATTTCTAAGCCATTTTCTAAACTGCTCAGTTCCTGAGGTTGCTATGTCTACTCCAGTTGTTGGCCTCATCATCTTTAAGTGATGAGGAAGCCAGAGGCAGAGTTCTCCCAGTTAAATTATTTTCATTATCACTGGCAAATGGAAATGTACATTTTCACCCATTTTCCTCAGTTTTTTAGGTATGAACACCACAGCAGAGACTGGATTTTTCAGGGTGACAATGAGAGAGGACAGGATTAGAAATTCTGCTCTTCATATTCACTTTTATAAGTTCTCTTGGCATACCTGCTCATTTTCAGTACATTTTAGTGTTGGGCACTGTCCAGCTGAACTGGCCAAAATGCCCGTAATAATGGTTCACAAGGAAGACTCATGAGGAAGAAACATTGCAACAAACAGTCTGGGACTCTGGCTGGTTCCTTTTGGGCAGGGAAAGGGCTGGACTGCCACTGCCTGACTGAGAAGTTTGTACAAAAAAGCATTTTCAACTGTATAAATGATCAGTTTACTGCTGATACATTTCAAGCCACAGAATTATTTTTTTTTTAGTATTTAACTCTTGACAGAAAAAGGTTTGTCATGCATGTTAAGGTGCCAGTAGATAGCACATAGTCTTCCTGCTTCTGCAGCTCAAGTTCAGGGAAAAAAATCCTGTGGAAGAAATCCCAGAAGGGTAATTGAATTGGTAATAAGAAAGCAGTGCACAAATGCTGTTCAACCCTGTTTGGGCTTCTCATGTGTTTGTATTGTTATGGTTCCAGACTGCTAATACCCCAATCCTCAGGCTCTAACTTGAGCAGGAAGGATTTATTTATGGAAGAAGAATTTTTCCCAGAGGAGAGTGCCTCCAATACCAACTTTTTTTCATAAAGCATAAAAATTAAATTAAAAATTTGCCCCAAAACATCATTGTGTCATTGAGAAAGGCATAGTCAGACCCCAGACTGTAAAGTCTGTACACTGAGATGCACTGCACTGCCAACAGCGAGTCTAGGAGGTGGAGGTGAAGATGGAGCTGAGCGGCTCATGTCTGCACAGATGAAAGGCTTTGGCTCACACACAATTCTGGGGGTGCACAGCCACAGCCAGGGTGAAACACCAAACTGGGATGAGCTGCTGTGGCTGCTCGGGGAGAAGCTGCACAAGCACTGGGGTTTGGTACACATGAGGCAGCTTAGAGGAGCCTGTGGAAGAGGGGAAGAGCTCATGAGAGGCCTTATTTTTGGGTATCCAATATATTGTTGTAGTTATGAGCCTAAAAATGTCTCATAATCATTAATCCCTGTGAAAGATGCATTGAGAAGCGCTCTCAGGATGTCTGCACTGGAGCACTGTGATATGGGCTGGTCACTGTAAGGGGTACCACCACCAAATTCCAAAATATGAGTTACCTTATCCTGAAATTCTCTTCTGCATTGCCCTGGAAACCCCATTTGATAAGTGGTGGTGCTTCAAGATAGATGTCTAGTGCCAGCAGGGGTGCCTGCAGTTACTAAGTCATCTGAAAGAGATGGATTTGGCACTGATGACCCAAACACTCTGCAGGGGCAATGGAAGGCTGTGACAGATACCAGAGGGCACTCTCAGATGGCTCTGTGAGATAATTTTTAAGTAATTGAACTGAGACCTGTGACCAGAACTCCACTGACCCCATGGCTGGGAAAGATGAGTTCAGATGCAGAAGTTAGCACTGCACTCAGTAAAACTTAAGCACAAGGGATCTCACCCCAAAAGCCAAAACAAGTGTCTGTTCAGAATGTCATATGTGCAACCCAGGGCAAAAGTGAAATATATCCCCTTGGCATTTCTCTTCCAGGTTTTAAAGATCCAGGAAGCAGCATATACCTCAGAGTAGGAGTCAAGGACAAAGACCAAGAATCAGATCTTTGGGCTCCTGTCTTTGATCCAATAACTCACACGGGTCTTCAAATACCATTACTTGCCTCTGTTTACCCCTTTACATATAAAATATTCTTTCTAGACTATTTTAACTTGGCTGTTCAGCTTACTTTCACCAGGCTGTTTGTGAAGCTTAGATGATGCAGTAAGTCCTTGCTAACTGATTCTAACAGTCTTTTTTAAATTTTCAATCTTACCAATGCATGTAACTTTTGGAGTTACAGCCTATCTTTAAAATTAATGCTGGATGATGTCCAAAAACTTTGAGTCAGACTCTTCTACACACAGGGTTTTCCCCAAGGAAATCTCCTCATCACTTGTTTAAAAGACATCACTAATATGCAGCCCAGTGCTGAGTCAGAGTGAACAGAGGTTACAGAGACTTTGGAAACACTAGCGTAGAGAGGCACAGTGTTCATGTTAAAGCCTAAAGGTGTTCATAAATGCAGCTGGGGTGTTGCCACCACATTCCTGTCTTTCAGCCATTTAGATTAAGTGTGTCACATAAAAGATGACATTCATTAGTGCAGAAGGGGGATATGTCATGCCTTTCATCTCATAATGTACTGTCTTAGGTTACAATGGTATGTATTCTATCACCATCTTCGTGGGATGTTGGGGCCGGGCGGAGCAGTGTTCCTGATGGCCGCAGAACGGTTTGCTAATGAACCGGTCGTTGGGGCCGGATGGGCACTTTACTCACCCCCAACACTGCAGCTAGTGGCCCATCATCCCATTGTGAGATGCCCTGCCCAGGGGGAGGAACCAATGTATCCCGATCTGCATATAAACTGAGATTTGAAGCACCACAGGCAGCCTTTCCCACGGGATTCCCAGAGGAAGACCAGATCCTTCTACACCACCACTGGACCTTCAGAGGAGAGCTACACCTTTCTCAGGATCATTGCTTCAACAGAATCACATCTATCACTCCCAGAGGACTGCAACCACCTTCTAAGTGGACTACTACCAACGCCCTGACCGACAGGGTGTCAGGTTGTATTCTGACTCTGTCAGTGTTTTTGTATTACTACATTTTTCCTATTAAATTGTAGTTCTGACTTTGAGCCTCTCACTTAGAGCTTTCAAACTACCACATGTACATAGGAGGAAGGTAAATCACCAGCATCTGTAAAGCTCAAGGGGAGTTATAAAGTTCTGAGGGCTGGCCAGGCTCACAGAGTAAATGACAAAAACAGAATAAACCTTGCCTTTTAGTGAGAAGGTGAAGGCCTCCACCAAGGTGGAGATTCCTGGCTGATTATTGCAGGTTTGCTTTGTGTCCTCCTTTTTCATTCATGTTCCTGCAGGCCATGCTCACTCTCCTCAGTGAATCAATAGGAGGACCTGTATTGGGTGTGACTGGGGTAAAGCTCACAGCCCTTACAGTGCTGTGCTTTGTATTGGTAGCTGGCATTGATAACAGAGCAGTGTTTTGGCTACTGCCAAGCTGTGCTGTCCCTCTGACATTCCTTCTCCCCACCAAAGGGGATGGGGGTGGGCAAGATCCTGGGAGGGGACACAAGCAGGCCAGCTGACCCCAGTCAGCCAAAGGGATATTCCATACCATATGATATCAGCTCAGATACATAAGGGAAGGAAGAGAGGAGGAGGCACTCAGGAATCATCCATGTTTGCCTTCTTGAACAACCATCACGTGTGCTGAAGCCCTGCTTCCCAGAAAGTGTCCGGACATCGCTACTGATGGGAAGTAGAGATTGATTGTTTTCTCCTCTGCTCTTGCGCGCGCAACTCTCAGCTTGCTTGTTCTATTTTTTTTTTCCCGCTGCAATAAAACTGCCTTTTCTTACCCTGGTAGTTTTTCCATATTATTCTCTCCCCTCTCCCAGTGGGAGAGGGAGTGATAGAGTGACTGAGTGGGCACCTGGCACCTAGCCGGGGTCAACCCACGACAGGACCACCCAGTGGTTCACTGAAATTTGAAAGGAATTTGACTTTTTGCATCCAATATGAAGGAAAAAAGATTTGGATAAATAAAGAAAATCTCTCCATGAAACAGATGTTTTTGGAATTAAGAGACCAGTATAAAATAATTTGCACGTATCTCTATTATCTTCCAGAATAGGAAGTGGATGTTTATAAACTGTGGACCTTGGAGACAACAAGGATATAATTTCCTGTTAAACTTAGCACTATGTGTGTGTAGGTTGCAGCTAGGAGAGATGGTCCCACTCTCCTGCCATGTGCTCCCTTTTCCTCATGTCTGGTGATCACAGGGCTGATAGAGGGCATTGCTTCAGCAGGCTCAGCCAGCAGAAACAAAGCACCTCCTGCTCCAAAAGAGCAGGATCCACTCAGAGCAGTAAGTACAACTGATTCATGCTGCACAGCTCCGACACAAGGAAGGGCAGAAGACCTCCTGCCTGAAGGAGGAGGATGAGAGAAGGGAAAGGAGAATGGGCCCGTCCTGACTGCAGCAGCCCACAGCAGCACTGGATGATGTAAATCAGGAAACTATACTATGAATATGTCAAACAAGTTAGCCTAGTGTGTTACACTGTTATAACCATACTGCACTTCTGCTAAGAACAAGTGTTTTAATAGATATCAGATGATACCAGCCCCAGCACATGGCACCTTTTATTCCATCTGTTCATGTGCAGCAGTATCTTTCAGGCAGTGTAGATAGCAATAATATATAATAGTAGCAACTAAGATTAAGGTTCTCCTCTGCAAACTGGTACCGAGGCACACTCCATAAGTTACCAAAGGAAGCAAAGAAAGTGTGATGAGAGCTGTGGCCTAAAAGAATGGGATAACAACCCCAATCTACCAAGACAGAACTAAGGTATGCCCCAGTTAAGGAAGCTGCTTAGGATGATGTGCATGAACCCCTTTAGACACCTGGGAATTGAATGTATTTCTGTTAAGTACTTTCATAGGATTATAATGCAAGGGTTATCTGAGATGGTGGTAATCTGAATAAGAACAGCCACTTTGGCAATATTTCCAGGCTATCAAATAGTTAATTTCAAAGTTTTCAGCCCCTTCATAGTGGGATTTGGACATTTTTCTTTGAATGTTAATGAACTTTGACACTTGGGTTTATATCATTCATTCTGAGTAGTTTAAAGATGTATCTACCTCAATGAAATAGTAAAACTTCTAAGTCTAACATAATTAAATTTCTAAAGAGAATAAATAAAATAAATAAATAAAATAAAAAATAAAGGGGTTTTATATCAATGTATTTCTAATACTTTCATTTGGAGGCCCTGTGCAAGCATTTCCTATCACAGAGGGTGTGCATCTTTGGGTACAACAGGTACCTGCAGAATATTGGAACTGGAACATGTTAAATGTAACCAGTAGGGAAACAGACCTGGAAAAAAGAATTTAGGAAAATCTGTGCTATTGCTGAGATAGTTATGGATTTCAGGACTTTTCAGGGCTAAATTTCTACAACCATGTTTTTGAAATTTTTCAGACTGCTAATAGCACAGATCAAATGAACTGAAAATAATTTAAAATCAATACACCAGTTTCAGTGGTGAAATTCTATATGTATATGAGAAAACAAACCAAAAAAAAATTGCAATTCTGAGAGAGGAGGCAAGATCAGAACCCTTGGCTTTAAGTGGTGAAGGGATGTTTACCTCATTCCAGGCCTCATCGGCCAGTGCTAGACACACCGTCCCAGCGTGACACACCATGATCTGCTGGGTCAAATCGTGCTCCTAGAAAGCTGCTGAGGCAACTTCACAAGCTTAATGAAGAAGTCAAACCAGGGCCAAAGAAACCTCTGCTTGATATCCTGCATCAGGCATTCCCAATCAGACAGATTCCAGGAAACTGGAGCATGTAAACCCATCATGTGTCTTGCTTACCTAGGCATAGCTCAGGTGAGGAGCTGTTCCCAGTTTCACCTGTGAAAGTCAGAATAAAAACCTGGGCTGCAAAGTCTCTCTCCTCTCCTGGCTGCGTGGTCGTCTTTCAAATTTCCTCCTAAAACAGTGAAATAAGGTCTGCCTCTCTTGAAGAGCAGTGGCAAAATTCCCATAGTTTTTCCTTTCTTATCCACCCTTACCCTAATTTTTTCTGACTGATCCAGCCAAGCAGTCGACAGAAAGAAGCTGTTCTCCTTACTTCTCCTGCTGTCTTGCCTACTGCCCTGACCTAGGCACCAGCTCTTGACTTTGGTGCCGAGTGCCTCAGAGCGCTGGAATTTACTGTCAGAAAGGAAACACTCTGCCTGCTACAGGACACCACGGGGCATGTGTTGCTTACACAGTAATGTCATCCTCTGGGTCATTGCAAGGCAGAAGGTAAAGCTGACAAGTGGTGTTTATCTGTCAACGACATCTTGTGCATGCCTTCAAGTGTCTCCAAGCTAACTGCCTTGGAAAAAAAAAACCCAGTGCAGGCTTTAAAGTTTAATCTTCCCTCATCTTGCTAGATAGAGTAAGGCCCCATTTGTGGATGCTACATCAATATAGAAAGTATTTGTTAACAAAGGTCATGTCTCATTTACATGGAAGAAAAGTAGAGTGCATGACAGGGTAGGAGAGGTTTTTTTCCTGGCAAGTCTACAGCACAAGGCTGTGATTAAATTGAGCAGGCCAGGTAAATCCAGGTGTCTTTCATCAACACTAGGAAGTTCAGCTAAGATACCAGACAAAAAGGAATGCCTTCACAAATTAGATGGGGACTTAAAAGGTAACAGATATTCTAAGACAACATTTTTCCCTTGCAAAAACAGAAGTTCTGCATTTTTTGGTTGCACATTTTTTGGTTGAACACTTTTAGCTTTCCACTTGCCAGCATGGTACAAATTGAAATAATGGATTTTTTTATTTTTAATGGTAGAAAAGGAAAAAAAAACCAGCAGATATCAAATATCACTGATAACAACAAATAAATTCACCAAAAATCTATATTGTTCTACCTATGATTTCAAAGAGCCCAGTGACAAAGGCAGAATCAGAGCAGAAAATGTCATCACTGTGATGCAATTCTACTGCAGACATGGAGTGTTAAGGAAACTTTCCATTCTGACCATCCTTTTGCCTTGTGGGAGGGGATTTGGGACTGAGATGGGGCTTGGACTCTGTCAAACCTCATTCCAGTGTCCCCCTGGATAAATGTGTTTATGTGTTCCTCCTGATGGGAGGGGAAGCTCATCTGCTACTGGTTTTTGTCCTTCATCCTTCATTCTTGGGCTCTGTAAATAACTGGTTCCAAAAGGCTCCAAAGCTCCAGATATTAAGGCTGATGAAGAATTGTATTCTGTTACATGAGACTTCAAAACTCTGGATTCTTTATTAAGAACAAACCCAAGATGCTGTTTATTTTTTTAGTATAAACACATTAGTGGACTGAGTATCCTTTTCAGTTCTCATCTACACTGATCATTTTTATCTGGCATTCTTATTTCAATTGATCAGCTTTTCTCAATATCAAGAAAACTTTTAAATGGAAACATTTTAAATAGAGAATCTCAAGTTGGAAGGGATCCATAAGGATCACAAGGTCTAACTCCCGGCTCCTCACAGAACTACCTAAGACAATCATATGACTACCATTTGGTTAAATACTTTGGTCAGAGATTTGTCTCAGAGGTTTTCTGGGAATGTTCTGATCCTTTGGCTCGGTGGCAAGATGAAGATTTTTCTCTGGCAACAAGCAGACAGGCACCTGATAGAATAGAGACTGAAGTGAGAGAGTTCACTCCTTGAAATAGCAGCAAATATGAAGTTATTGATGCAGATCTAGCACCTGCAACTGCAAATACAGATCTGGATGTTTGAACAAGGGAATTTATTAAAAACAGACAGAAGAGAATGATTTACTTATCCGAAGTCCTGATTAGCAGCCATTTGGAAACTGCTCAAGGAGATGAAGAGAGTTAAAATAGGATAGTCATGCTTTGGAAAGAGACCACAGAAGATTAATTGAGGCAGGCATGGAAGGGAAAGGCTTGGAGAGTTTCACATGTTTGGCCCCTGAGGTGGTGGAGGAAGAGGGCTTGTGGTGGTACACAAAAGCCACGCTGTACTGTGGATAAATTTTGTTCAGGAGACATTCACTTTATGGGATGGGTAAAACACAAGGGCACAAGGCAATGTGTGGAGGGAGAATAGCAAGTTATGAGAGGGGACATTTCCATCCAGAGACATGAGGCAGCCTGTGCATACAGGGGTGCTCTGGCAATAGTGAGTTAATGAAAGGATGTCTGGGGATGCCAGAGCCTTTAGTTCTATCTGCTGAGGTACAGATGGTAGGCTACAAACAAGGTGGAGCTCAGCTCCTTCCACCTCAGAATTTCTGTGAAGGCTTGGGCTGATAAACAGGATTGTGGATGAGCCCAGAGGTGGTTTGTGGCCCTTTTACTTGATCAGAAACCACGTGTTCAGCACAGAGGAGTTAACTCCTTCCTCTTCTGGTTCAGCTCCTTCACAAGATGAGTTGCGATCAAATCAGGTGAGTGGTTGCCATACATAAGGAAGACAGGAAAAAATGGTAAAAAATTTAAACTTCATAAAATGAATAAAGAAATGCATTTATTAACAGAGAATTTACAGGTTGTGTGGATGGATAATTGTAAGTATGTTTAGACATTTCTGTGATCAAAGAAGCATAAGCTTAGAAATGACCACCAGGCATTTCCTTCTTTTCAGTATTTTTCTTTCTTTTTCTTTGGCAGTCATAAAGAAACCTGGACAATTGTTGGCCAAAAGCAACTCATCTTTTCCATGCAGTGATAAGGCAAGCTTGATGATTGTCATGCACTCTGCCAATCTGGAAAAGAAGTATAAGAATGGAAGTCCCAGTAGCACCAAAGTACTAATTGTTGCAGCACAAGCAAGATGGGGTCACAGTTGTGACAGTGTTTGTGCAGGAAGAAAAATAAACTGAAATGATTAGATTGTCTTAGATCAGAGTATGAAATACCTGTAGGTTCCTGAGGCAAGGACTCAGCTGGGAATTAGACTGAAATAAATAAAATATGGATTACTCTCTTAGGAAATAAACTACTTTCCCTGTCACTGCTAGTGTTAAGGTACACTGAGATATCACAGTCTAAATCTACCCCAGCACCTTCTATAATACCACTAAAAATTACATTACAGGAAAGTTGCAACACAGGAACGTTTTATCAGAGTAAATGAGAACATGACATGAAATACAATGAATTATGCAAGTATAATGTAAGGGTAGGAAAGAATGAAAGGATGAGCAAATTTTCAGATGGATGCTGCTCCGCAGTTTCAATTTACTTCATGCAGCTGAAGAGCATTTTGTTCACACTCACAGCTGGCCCTTACAAAACAGACCTGTAGAAGCACAGATCTTTCCATTGACTGCAAAGGCAAATATAGTACTTTACTATTTTTTCTAATCAACCAAACTTCAGCCCTTCCTGCCTACCAGAAGTTATAGAGCCAATTTAATTTTTCTTACATGTAAATAAAGCAGGGCTAGGGTGTGAGTTCAAATGTTGTCCTGTGATTATAACCCTGGGGGATGGTTAGATGCTCCCTGGTACCATTTTGGGCCAGCCAGCATTCTCCCACCTACATCTAACCACAACTCAGGCACATCCAATAACCATTCCCTATATATAGATTTTTACTGCAGTCTCACAACTTAAGGATGGATAAGAAGTTTTGCAGTGCAGGTGAGAACAACACACTTTCATTTGGTCCAGCAAATGGTCTCAGTGTTGATTCATTTAGTAGCATAAAGGTAGACTATGAATATGATTCTGTCTTCCTGAATATCCTTCTACCTCTTGCTGTAAAGGAAGCCCTTTAAGGCTGTAAGGATAAGCACCTGACACCAATCCTTTCTCACTGCGAGACTGCAATGGAGGTCCTCCCTAACCCATCTGCACTAGAGTGTGACCACAGTTTAATCCTGTTTGTATTAACAGGAATCTCCAGAGGCATAGTTCTCAGCACCTCTTGGCACACGATAGGTGGAATGCAAAGCAAAATATCTTTGCATCTTACAAAGGGCCATTGAGGAAACACCATGCTGGAGAAAGCATCAGCAGCTGCTCCTTATCCCCCTCTGGTTCCAGCCATCACAGAGTTCGGTGCCTGGATGTGGGCAGAAGAAAAGGGAACAATAAAACGTAATCTCTGCCATGTTATTAGGTCTGTTCATACACTGCTACCCCACTCACACAGAGGGACAAAATCCCCAGTTACCTTTTCAGAGCAGCACTCTTTGCTTTCCAAGGACAGGAATTATTTCTGTAGCGGTGGTTCTGAACCAGGAAGGATTAGAGTCCCTCCATAGACTTGCAGAGGACAAGGACTTCTGGTGGCATGTTCCACAGACAGAGAATTTCCCCCCTGAGCTGACAGAGACAATGGTTTAGACCACCAAGCCACGAACCCCAAGTTCCTGCTATTGGTTCCTTGATTTGTCTGTTATGTATCCCAGTTCTGGAACATTCCCTGTTACCCGGTTGTTCATTCGTTGTTCTCTCTTCCCCCCTCCTCTCCCTAAACCTCATTCGACTACGCACCCTGGACCCTCCCTTGTATCGCCCCTGCACCCTCAGATTATTGGATGTTATCCCTCCCTTAAATACCCATGTCATGAGCTATTCGGGGCTCTTAGTCCCTGAGCTCCCTTGGGGGTAATAAACCTGCCAAACCCTCATACTAAGAGTCCTCCTTCTTTGGGTAGTTCTTTGCTATCCTGCAGTGCTCTGAGGGCAACAACACCTCAGCCCGACGCAGACTAGCGGAGCCCACCAGCGGCTCCCCGGGGAAGCCTTCTCGATCAGAAGGCGAACGGCTTCTCAGGGTCGCGCTAGCACTCTGCCGCCGGGATCAGAGCGGGATTAAGAAGCACGGAACGCAACATATTTCAGTGGTACAAGCAGTTTTAACTACATAGTGATGTGAAATAAAGGAGGAGGATAACTTTAATATTCCTTGTTTAAGTTCTTGTAGGCAGAAATCTTGTCTATCTCTGTATTTTACAGGCATATGGATCGGTCAAATAATAAATACCACAATGAATAGAGCAGAAAAATTCAGATGATGGTTTTTAAAAATAGGAACAAAATGCCCATCCTTTATGTCTGTAAAAAGGCTAAATAGCCAGGAAAAAAACAGATTGCAGAGGAAACCCTCATGCATTGGCTATGGAATAACCCAGCACATGACTGCTATTACATCTCCAAATCTTATTCAAAGATATAAGATAGGTTTTCCATAATATTTGGGTGTATTCATACACTGAGCAGCCTTTCTAGTAGCTCAGTTCTTATTGGTACCTGATAATGGTAGGAACATGTGCTTCAGTAGCATGAAACCTTTGAGGACCACTTTGTCTGTTGTGCTAATTACTACACTTTTGTCTCAAAATCCTAAAAGAACATAAGAAAGTATATCCTAGTACCCTCTGATTAACTTGTCCTGCACTTCTCTTGGCTACGTGTTTGTAGTTTAAGTGGGAGTCTAAGAGGAGGGCAACCCAGTGGCTTAGTTTAGTGGTTCTGTGCGTGTGCTACAGATAGAATTTCCATTCCTTCTGTCTGGTTTCCTGTCTTGGCAAGGGTAAGCAGTGTTGGATCCCCTGGATGAGTGGAAAAGAGAACATCTCAACTCTCAGCAGCAATCTCTCCAGTTAATGAATTACTCATGCTGAAAGGAACATTATAGTCTCTACCAATGCCAAAATGAGAGTGGCTACAGGGAAAGGACCCAGGAAAGTGTAGCAAATGTAAATAGAAGGGAAATATAAAGGGTCTTCACTGCTGAAAACAGGAGCACAATAATCCTTTTTCATTAATACTGATAAATACTCTACTTTTCACTCTGTCTTTGCAGACCACATTCTCTTAAAGGAAGAAAATGAGGTTTCACTGCAGGCATGCTGCCTGTGCCTACTTGTCACTTTTATGTTGTGGGAAGAGGTATAAATATATACAGGCATTTCCTATAAGTTTTGCAGGCAGGAGGGTCTCTTTAATAGCACGGCAGTCACTTTTTCAGCCTCTGTCCGCGTGTGCATACATGTCTGCATGTTACAGAGAGGGATGCAGGGAGCAAGCTGTGCGGCTGAATTTAGAAAGTTACAGATGCTCTCATCAGCCCCATGCAATGCAGCAGAGATTCCTTCCAAAAGCCAAGGGAGCAGAGGCTGCAGACAACAGATGTGAAGGGTTTCCCATAACTGTCAATTTTCAAAGTGTTTGCATTGAAATAGAGGAGGTGCTATTTTGATTGATATTTCAGCCACAGTATATAAAGCAGAGGAATTCTTCTTACCCTCTGCTTGTCACACTGATCTCACACACTCTCTGCTGGACTTGGGGCTACTACTTGCTGCATCTGAAGGGCTGAAACTCTCTGGGAATAAAGAATCCTTATAACAATGCCGGAACCCACCAAGAAAGATGGTAAGCATGACAACGTTACCTGAGCGTTTCTTAATTACAGGAATTAGGAGTACGCACACACGCCAAACACCTTTTAAACCACCTTGCAGATATCAGCCACAAATAATATGAAGAACAATAGCCACATAACATCACTAAATCATTAGAGATCACTGATCTTTTTAGACTAAGAAACTACTTTCAGGCAGAGTTATAGCACAAACTCTTTTAGACAATAAACTACGACTTTGAATGGATATTGAGAAACTTCTTGATTGGGCAAATGCTGTATTCATTTTCTAAAGGCTACAGGATTCCTGTAGTGCAATTTCTGGTTTCTCTCTTCTGAGCTATCTAAAATCTGGCAAAGATGGAATAAGGATTTCTCATGATTTAAAGAGTCAGGACATTGATATGTTTTCCATGCAGTTGTCTAATAGTTATTGAATGGGAAAAATGTGCTTATGAAACAGTTTTTAAGGTTCTGATGAAAATAGTTTCTATACATCTAATGCATAAGTGAAGAATGTAGTAAGTTATTCTGTACAGCTCGAACTGGAATGATTCAATTTGCCAGATTACAGAAATTATTATTTTATGTTTCAGAAGGATAGTTAAAGTCAGTAATATTGGCCGTTTCTGTGGTGCTAATAAGTTCATAGCAAAGAAACTGAGTATGTAGTCTGCTACTGAGACACAGAACTGTCCATTGCAGGCTGAGGAAAAAGATTAAAAATGTTCAGGATCTATTATTTAATACTTTTTTTAAAGCTAATATTTATTTTTCTACCATTTTGAAAATTCAAGCTAAATAAGCTTCTTCTATTTACATTATTTCTGTAATTCTTCTTGTATTATTCTTTCAAATCTATATGTTTTAGTAAGAATTTTTTATGATTATTTTTTGACATTGACTATATAATAAAGAGCTTTTGCAAAGCCCTAATATGCAGACTGTGTATGATTTTCAAATATTGGTGAAGGAAAGCTATATACACAGCTTCCCTAACGCATTCCCAAATGCAAAACTGAATTTAATCTTTAAGGTAATCTTTTGTAAAGTATAGAAGTCATTAATTAACATTTATTTCCCATCAGTCTTGAAAGATCTTCTAGGCCGATATATGTAGCTTGAATAGGTACATTTGATTTAACACTGACTTATCAACAGCATTGGCTTTTTACAAGTTTACAAACATTTTACAAGGTTTTTTTTTAAAGTATTTTCTAGTCTTGTGGAAGGCAAGAGGAGAGCAACTGTCAGGAACGTTACTCATTTTCGGCACCTTCTTTGGCTGGGAACACATGAAAACTAAACTTTTTGCATGACTGAATCTTAAGCAAGCAGTGTTGACAGACCAATGTGATCACTTTACTTATTGGCCCTCCTCAGTGCTCAAGGACAATGATAGATGAAGTATCCTTCTGAAAATAGCTACACCAAGTGCACATATTAATACAAGAGCCTAATCCTCCATATCAAACCTAGAGCCAAGCCCCTTCTAGAGTGTCTTATTTGTAATTCAAATTATTTACACACGTATTAAGTGTCCTTTTTATTTGATCTGTTATTTGACTGGGTATTATACACTTTAATCAGAATGCATTCTGTGGCTGTCAGCTCATAAAGCACCCAACCCTAAAATATTTACACACTTTCAAAAGATATGTGCTTTGAAGAAAATTAGTTTGCAGGCTCATGTTTCTTATTCTGTTTAAAATTAGATTGCTTCAAAGATGTTCTTACAATGCAGTGATTACCAATGCAGCTCCATGTCTGTGTTACAAAAGAAGTTTAGCAGCTCTGAACAACGTGATATTGACAGTAGAACAAATGTGATTTGTGATGAGTCAATATTCAGGACCTGAAAAATATCAAAGCATTCTGCCTTAAGAAGGCTAGAATTCACAAGGAGTAGTGAACTCTGGAGAAGTGATACCATTGCATTGTACACTGGTTGTTCCTTATTGCACACAGCTTATTTGCAGCCAGGAGATCAGGGGAGTAACAGGTTTATATTGTCATACTTCAGGGATTAGTTGGTTCCTAAAGGTTTTTTTGTTGATCAAGAACTGGCCTGAGCTGGTGACAGTACTTGTATTGTAAGTGTGAGTACCTACTGTATTAGTGGCAGGAGAATTTGGAACCAATAATAGTACAATACTGCTACTCATACGAGCTCTACTCATACAAGCTCTACCAGTGAGAATTCAGAACCTCACATGATCATCAAATGCCTGTTCTCACGGTAATTTCCAAGGGATCAAAGGTTAAAGGAAATTACTCAATTAAGGTGACCCTTGGACTGACTAATTCTGGAAATTACCACTGGAAGGACTCTCTGAGAAACCTTTGGAGAGCTTGTTGAAGAACTACAATGGAAAACAGAGGGGGAAAAAAAGAGGCTTAAGGTTTCTGCATCACACGAGCACCTAAGCAGTGTTCTGATAGTTCCAAAAGAAGCAACCTACTTGAATTATATCTTACTCCTCATTTGCATAGGTCCTGCAAATTAAAAACAGCACACACAAGCAAGTAGTTGAGAAATCAGAAACTGGCTAACACTTGAATGTTAAGAAAATCTCAGATTTGTGGTTTTTTATCACTGCAGTCTCTGAAGTACATAGCTTAATTTTTTCAGACAGTGCTGTAGCAAGCTCCCAGGTTTTTTTTTCAGGCCAAATGCTCTTTGAGCTATTTTAAGATTATTAGATTAACAAAGTGAGAAAATTCCTGACTTGGTGACAGTGTAGCCTCACAAGGCGCTCTTAAGAAATAGGATCACCAAATTAAACATACTACTCAGCTTAGAGGAGGTTGCTGGAGGGCTTCAGCTTGATGGAATTTGTCACTGTAGAAACAGGCTTCCATGACTAATTATTTAAGGCCTTTATGGTACTCCTAAAAAGTTGAGTCCTGTATATAAGATCAGCTGTAGCTTCTTTGGAGTAGATAGTCATGGTGTTGTAAGATAGTTTTGTCTTAGCTGGCTCAAAATATATGTGCAAGGTGAAGTTTACATCAATGGGTTAACTGATCCCAGTGGATGACTGGGTTGTGACTGAGTTGCCAAAGACTTTAACCAGTGCCTTTAAATTTAACAGCCTTTAGCTTTCCTGGTGACTAATAAAATAGCCCTCCCTCATATAATTACTTCCTGCAATTTATTGCAATCAGTCAATCTTTCCTCTCCCCCCTTTCCTTTAACCAATACTCATAATAAGAGCTGCTCATTAATTAGGTGCCCTCTTAAGCTATCACAGGCCATGCCATTTGGACACTCTTGTAAAAGTGCCAAGTCTCTCAAGAGCAACCTTTTGAAATTATTTGTGGGCATCATTCCACAGGGACAGGTGCAAGTCTGTCCCCAGTAGGCAGCTCTGTAAATTTGCCTTATTTATTCTCCCCAATCTAGGAAATAACTCATGGCCATGAGTTAAGCGACCATTCCAAATTTTGAGCCAAAGCATTTATCGACTGTCTGCCAACTTAATTTTCTAAGTGTTTGCAAGCTCTGCTTGAATGATGCCGCCTGGAGCATCCACATTTTGGCAAGGAAACAAAATTAAAATCAGTGTGTCTACTTTAGACAGTGTTTCAGTAAAATTTTATTCAATCTACAAATAGCATAATGTAAAAGTTGTGAAGAAAACTACTTGCATATACTGTCTGTTAGAAGAACAATCTGTAAAACATGAAGCAATTTGTGAGAGGAGGTAAACAGATATAAATACCAGTGCAGACTGCTTTGGAGATATGGTAACACTGCTTTCCATTAAGACACCCAGTGGAAACAGCCTTTACTTTTATTTGCTTTTAAACATAATTAGTTTTGTTTCATTGAGAGATTTTTTTCTATCATTATATTTGCATTATACTTACAATATTCTAAATAGTACGACTATCTGGTGTATCAAGGTAACAGTCACTGTCAAACAAGTCACTTAGTCATATAAATCATATCAGTAGACATGTAGAGCAGCATTCCAGTGGGAAAATAATCTAAGCATGACGGTTGGTTAAGAGCTAATTAAAGTCAGATTTCTTTTAATATCATATTTTCAAGGCTAGACAATTTTTCATAGGCAGAAAAGAAGTTGAATGGGAGTTCTGCCTCAGTATACAGTTTAGCTTGTGTCAAAATTAAAACTGCTGATGGAAAGTTTTCCTGAAAATTTAAGATCCTAGCATGTGAACATTCTACAACATTGTTTGGTGCTTTCCATGCAGAAGACTGGACCTGTCCAACTGTTTTATATGGCACTACACTGGGTAGTGCAGCTGCTCTCTCCTTGCTGCATAGTGATGCAAAAGAAAAGCATACAGATATTCATCTTCTGCCATCATCATTGCCCTTCTGCAGCATTGACTGTAGAATATATTCCCATTATTTTTAACTTCCTTCAGTCTCAGAGCCAAACCACACTTAAAGTCAGGCCCATAGGTATTACTTGCAAGCTCCACATATTTAAATCGCAGGTAAATGAGTTTTGGTGGATGACAAAAGAGTGAAACCCTAACCCCTTATCTTATTTTCCCTCTCAATTCTTTAGAAAGATTCTCTTCATCACCTCTAGCTAATAAATTTTAAGTCTTCCACAAATGGAAAGCAAACTTACGCCTCACAGTTGTAGTCAGATCTGTGAGGGTGGGCTGTGCTCCTGTCCTGCGCCCCACAGGGCAGCTCCTCCTGCACAGATTGTGTTGCTCGCTGGGAAGTGAGTTGTTCTTAGATTGCCTTTGTCCTCCCATTGCTAACTCCTAAGTGTTGCTCCCACACTTCCTTCTGAGATACCAGAGCATCTCAGAGTTATTCTTTGACCTTCTGCCTCCATCATTGCTAAGTTTCTGACAACTTTTTCAATCAAGTTAATTTGACTGAAAATTCACCATGATTTTTCATTGGGCTTTTATGTTTTGTTTTATTATGGTGTGACTTGAAGACACTGCACTGACTTTCTTTTCTTATACAATGCATTGACTTTATTTTAATACTACTGTTGAAGGATAATGCAAGATTGATCTGACTTACTTGCTGTTGTTCTTAATTGAGTTGAAAAGCTTTTCCACGCTGTGTGAAAAACAGTGCATCCGTGCACAAGAATAAAATATTTAGTATTGTCACATTAAAATGAAAAGCTCATTGAGTTTAGGAGGAAAGCAGTGAACAGCCTTTCAGCGGATAAGAGAGTGCTTTGTACTTGGCAAAACTGAATTTAGCAAATGCTGCCTTTGTGCCTCCCTATACTGCACCTGTTGGGAAGATAAATAAAGGCCTACCCAGTTCTTTCCCCTCATACCTCCTAAATATATCACTTTAAGAGAGCTCTAAAAAAACCAACCATGCTACAGTACTCCTCTGTTCCATGAAAAACTGAATGAGTTTTTTCATATTAATTTCTACCAAACAAGGTGGTTGTGTAACCAAAGTATGGCAGAGAGATCTGGGGGGGATTTCAGTTGTGAAAACATTTGTAGCTGCCCGACACATCAATAGTCCTTGGAAAATAAGTCATGGAATGTATTTCATGTTTCATCAGGGGACATCCAGAGTGTTCCTTAAAGGAGAACAGCAAATCAAGTTTGAAAATAAATTACTTGGGGAAATTTCCCTTGGGGTAGGGATGAATACTAGACTCATCATTCATGTAAATGCAGAGATTCCAGTAAATTAGAAGTCCTACTTTAATAATTGCTCTAGAATGAAAAAGAAAAAAGAAAAAGAGATTGTTCTTATTCAGACATTAACGTGACTTTGCCCTAAATGTAAAAATCTGTAAAATGAAGAAGACAAGTGGATAGGATCGTTAACTTCAGTTGTAATTAAAGTTTTCTCAGTCCCACTGCAAGCAGTTTTCTCTCTTAAGTCTGAGGAACTGTGTGACTGAGAAACAGCCACTTCTCGTCCCACCCAGCCTGCTCTCTCTGTTCTCAGCCACAAATGAAGTGCTATTTCTGAAGACTTCAAACAAAGGTTTCTCTTTTTTACTGCTGTTAGAGAATTGATAGTTGAAGCCATTTTTCCATCATTCCATCATCCTTCACTTTATGATACCAGGAGGTTTTGCTCCTTTGCTTTGAAGAGTTGCCGGTGTTTTAAGCATTAGGAATGAGAAGAGTTGCCTGAGATGAGTGTCCATGTTAGTCCATTGAAAGTGTTGGTAATTTTGCAACCCTACAAAGATCCTAATGGTCTTTACACTGTCACAGAAGATCTCTGGTTTAGGAACCAGATACCCAACTGGAAGTGTGTGCCAGCGAACTCGGTGTTCCCGCTCCCAGTGGAGTCAGGGTCAGCCGCTCATTAAAGTCAGAGGTACCCAGTCTGCTGCTACTCAGCTGACCAGCCAGCACTTGCCTAAACATAGGTGCCCTACTGCCACATAAGATGCCCCGAGATCCACAGAATACCCATCCTGGGCTGGCAGATATGACCCAAGACCTGTGGGAGGCCTGCAATGCCATGGAATAGCAGCTAGAAAATAGACGGCCACCCTACAGGATCTGCATGTCCTTGATCACCTATGCGTATGAAAATCGAGCCATAAGCAGCGATTTTACGGTGAATGAAAATCTAATTCCATTGATTATAATGGCAGAATGGGCTCCCAGCTCACATCAAAGACACATTCATGTGCCTCCCTTTTTTCTGAGCACCATAATGATAAAATGCAGGGCTACTCCATCATTTGTTCAATTGCTGTTTAAGGATTTTCTACAGTGGGTAGTTTTGTAAGAAGACAAGGAGAGAGTTACATTCCATTATTATTTGCATGTGATACTCCGATGCTCTTCCCCAATAAATAAGGGACTACATTAGGCCCTGATTACCTTGAGCAGAGAAGAGTGCACCCTTCTGTAGTCTATAATCTGCTTTGTGCATTGATAAAAATAAAATAATAATATTTTCAAAAGGTTCTGTTGCCATTCTTATGATATTTTGGAGAATCTGTTGCTTTTACTTGTTTTATTTTCATAAGAAGGCATCAATATATTTTAATTCATGGCTGAGTGTTTAAATCAACTCAGAATTAGATTTTTACTTTCCTTCAATGAGAGGAAACAGAAAGTTGCATTCCTGTTCAAACCAATAATAATTAATGTTCTTCTTTTTTACACAAGCTTACTCTCACTTCCTCCAGCAGCTTCATGCTATTAGATGAATGACTGGTTACATCTGTGATATTTGTACCTCTGGGCAAAAAGCACTTTTTATGTTAAATAATACAGTTTTTCTGAATATTCTACAGTGTTCAACAAAACACATGCAGATTTAGGAAACTCCAAGAATTCCTGTTTCTGTAACGTACTCTCTCTAATTTGTTTGGTGTGGTCTTAGCTCCTAGAGCTCACTGAACAAGCAGATGTTCAGCCAAGATGAAGTAGCTTAGAGAAGAGAGTGAATTAAAGTCCAGTTCTGTGTCCAACAGGATGTGATGTCCTAGGAAGTCATTCTAGCAAGCATGCTTTGGTGAAAGATTCAGTTAATCTTCACCACTTCCTGGGATGCTGGAGGGACAGAAAGTTACTCTGGATTCAATAAGTCTGAAGATAAATTTCTGCTCAGAAACCTCCCAGGCCTTAAAATATGCAGCCTGCACCAAAGGGAGTGGTTTCTCTCTGCCTTCCCTCACCCATTACCTGTGCCTGTATTGCCATCAGCATCTCCAAAGAGGAGTCAGTGGGACCTAGACTAAGGTGATGCAAGATGCCTTACATCCACATGGCTTACAACAGCCTCTTCTGAAGACCAACCATCTCTGCTGGTTGGCCAAGTGTCTTTATGTATATTTTCAGCTCAAACTGACAAAATAACCTGTGGTCTCTGCTGCAGATAGCCATGGTGGTGTTAGATGTCATAATACAGAGATCTTGCATGCCCTGCTCTCTCTTAGTGCTAGATGTGGGTTAATTCAGGACATTAGACCTCCTGGAGTAATGTTGAAGGGTTGCTGAACAGAAAGTCAAATATGACAGAGTCTCAGAAAAGTTCAAAAAATTTTTTAAAAGCCACCATCTTAAAAATTGCTTCATGGAGTGAAGTTTGCCATGGAATTAAGTTGTTTATTTCAGGAAAGGCCATCACAAATATGATAATTTGTAGATCGGTCAGTGCATGTGTTTTTCTTCTAGAAGGCAGGAGCGTGGTTGGGTAACGCATTTCAGAGTTTAGAGCCCCTCCATGTGCCCTCTCCATGTTTCCAAAAGTGTACAGACTGTGCAGCAAGAAGGGAGTCCTGCTGTATCTTGCAGCAATGGCCAAGAGAGTCACTGTTCTCCCTTCCCTGGAGATTAGGAAATAGTTCTTACATAATTTTCTCTCCCTGGCCCTGTTACTAATTGAAAATAGTGTGTGATCTACTTCCTAGGGCAGTTTTCCTTATATGTGATGGCTCCAGCAAGTTATTTTGATCAGGTGATTATTACAAAAAGTTCTGTTCTAATTTAATTCTCTGTAGGATCAAATGGTGGTTTTAGGAAGCATCTGAAAGCATTGTTCAGTAGTAGCATGATGCTTCCTGAGATGGATCTGTATTAAAATACACTCATCATGTCTTTGCAGGCACAGAATAACTTCCTAATTTTGTTAATATGTGCTAAGAGTAGGCTGCAGTCAACTACAGACATGAAGATTCCCTTTTCCTACAGATTTCTGCTTATAAATCTTAGCTCTGTGTATATAGACATTAATTGCAGAAACATTTGCTCTACGTATTGAACTGACAGGATGGAACATGATAGGCAGTGACTGAGCAAAAGCAACTCACACTACAGCACAATAACTTTTTTCTCAAAGGGGACTCATGCTTTGCTCAGCCAGCCTGCAAATCTGGTCCAAAAGCCTATTCCAGGTTTTTCCTTCATTCAAAGCCCCGAAGTTGTGATGAAATTAAAGAGAATACAAATGCAGCTAAAACTGAAAGAGACCCCAAATGAAAAGTTTATTGGCTCAGCTGGTGGGAGAGGTCTTACTCCTTGATACTCACCTACTCCAGTGTGATAGTGGACTAGAAAGAGCAGTAAAACAGTTGCTGAAGAGCTGTTGAATTCCAACTTTCAGGTATTTTTGTGTTTATTTTCATAGCTCTCTGCCACAAGGTATTTTCAGCGGAAAAGAAAAGCACCAATTATGGCCTCTAGCACCATTTCCAACAGTTCTAGAAGGAAGAAAAACTTCCTCTTATCAGTCTGGGCTGATTGAGTGTGTGTAGTAGGACATTTCACTGTTTTCAGAACTGAAATGAAACATCTCAAACCATTTGCACATCTCGATGTAGACTGCATTGCATTTCCATCCTTTTCCAGCAACTTTCTTCATTTCGAGTGCCATTAAATCATTGTTCCTGAAAAAATTGCAGAAAACACTCATGGTGGTGTGGAGAATATCTGTGGCTTGAGATATCTAGGAACAACCACATGAGAAATGCCATGCAGATGGAGTAATTTATGGACTAATAGCTTCTGGGTCTCATCCTGTGATACTCATATAGAGATATACATACACACACTGTAGCACATTTGGTATCTTGAGTTTTTATAAGAACATAGCATCTATGTCAAAAACCTTATTTTAGACCCAAAGAAGAGCATAATTCCAATGGAGACTCTGGCTGCCACTCCCCCACAGATGCAAACTTCAGTGAAGGTACAGAGGGTCAGATGCCTGATGACATTTTTTCCATGGCATTCCCTCCAGCCTTACTAATCTTTCATCTAAGCTTTCCTTAGCCCTATTTTTAAAGGAGAAATCTGACCTCTGTCCTGTGCCCCTTTCTCTTTGCCCTTGTTTTGCATTTCCACATTTTGCAATGAAGTTTTCTCCCTTACCCAACAGCTTTTTTAGCTGGAGAGAAACCATATGCTGTGAACTGTGACTGTAATTCACAACAGCATCTTAAATGCATTTTGCTGTCAGGGTTTGTAAGAGCTTTCTCTCATACATGTCACTTACTGATTTACTGATGCAAACCCCCACAGCTTGTCTGCAAACATCCTGCTGTGTGCAAATATTCCCTAAAGGCAGAGCTAAGTGTTTTGCTTTTTTTAAAGTGAAGGTATATAGTTCTCACAGTTATCTTCATTGATGCAGGATGAGATTGAGAGGCAGAAAACGTTAACAGTGGTAACACAGAGGAATGTTTGTGATTTCATGTGAACACCCACAAAGGGGCATACATGATTTCATCTAAGTCTCCTAAATTTCGACCTACAGAAAGAGTCCTTTCTTTCCACATGTGCAATACTCCTAAAGGTTTCTCAGTACAATGCTGAATCCCAAGAATCTGAGCAATGATAAATATTTACATACAAACAAGCTTACAAAAAGGGAGAACTCCTTAAGCCAGTACATAGAAATCCCAATAAAGAAGTAACTTTCTGAGTTTTAGGGCAATTTCGGATTCTTTTTGTGTTTACTACCAGCAATACTGCAACTCTGACACAAAGCTTTCCTGTATTGCCAATTTGGGCTTTTTTTTTTTTTTTAATTCTTCTCCAAACTAAATTACAAATCCACTTTGCTTAGTATGTACTGGGACACTGAAACTCACAAAACGTAGTAGCCACTGAATTTTGTAGTCCATAAGTTTGAGTTTACCCGTAGCAAACTAAAAAGAGGATGCTATTACCTTCTTTTTCCATCTTGAGTGAGGTGTTTTCCACAAGTCTGATGACTGAAAATTAGCATTGGGTAGAAAATTCATGGTGAAAAAAGTAATGGATTATTAGTCATTAACTACTTGGAACAATCCCTGATCACGTAGGTGTCTGATAGCCTTGAGCCCGGGCTCCTTTTACAATCCCATTCTGTCAGACTCCGCCTCTCAAGGGGAGGCTGAGGGCTGAAGTTCAGATGACAGGGGAGTGCTCTTATCTGAAGGAAGTCTGAGAAGACTCTTTCTTCTTGAAAAGATCACAGAGTATCAGATTATCTGTTGCCCACTGTCAAACAGTTTAGCAAATGTTTTTCTTATTTGGCATTTGGATATGGTCATGATGATGTTTAGACCAAGTTGTAGCATATATTACTCTGACAAAGAGCTGATAACAAGCTGATAGATTCAGTCCTTGGCAAATCCCAACAGGTGAATGTCTGGTTTTGCCCTGAACATCCAAGAAAAGTTTGTGATCAAAAATCATGGAATGGGAGCACCAGTAGAATTTAATTTTAGATTGCTGAAATGTTTTAGTCTGAATTTTAGTGAAAATTAATCAGCATGTCTCAAATGTTTCCTTGCAATTGACTGAAAGAAGATAGATTGCATGAATTGATGCCACCATGGCCTTATGCTGATGTCATCATTATCCCTAAGAGTCAATCTCCCTGTGTGGAATGATTTCCCACTGTCTGCACATAATCACATGACTCTCAGGACTGCTCTGAGTGCACAGAAAAACAGGAGACGGTCATTTGTGGAACTCACTACAATTATGCAGAGCATCAGGTTCATAATGTGATTTCCATAAAGCAATACTGCAAATTATTTTCTTAATTCACAGTGAAATATTTCAGGAGAGCTCAGCAAAACAACTGTGTTGTGTTTTGGGTTGAGCAAGACTAAAGACATTTTTCTGAACTGGTAAAATGTTTCCTGAGCTGGTCACAAAATTATCTGGCAATCTGAAAGGAAGTTCTTTACTGGTTAAGTACTCATCTCTTGAAATAAATGACCTTTCAACTTTATTGCTGACTTTTATCCTATAACTAGAAGTGCAACTGCCATTGAAAGTATATTGTTAAATTTGAAGAATAGATTACTGTCGTTCCTGACAACAGTTCTGTGGTTTATGAAGCCTTTTATCCAATAACCTTGTCGACTTTATTACCTTTTAAAGCTTTCAGAAAGGATGTTAGCATTACTCACTGTACTTCTATCTCTGGTATCACCCTGTGGTGTCTCCTGCTTTCAATTTGTCTTTGGGGATCTCTTGAGATAAATGAAAATATTTGCTTCTAGAGAAAAATTGTTAACAACTATTGCAAGGAAGGAAACTGAGAACAAAGTCTAGGTATTGTCATACTTTGTAAGTGGGATCAGACTATTCTGATGAGTGAAATTGATTTTGGTACATACATATCAAAGATGAATTAGGCTCGGGTTATTTAAAAGACGAATTTCCCGTGGCTGGAGTAGGAAGAAAGAAATCCGAACTACGCCGAACTCCTGCATTTTGTGTTTACTCAGTGCAGTTCAGAGCATCGGAACTAACCTGTCTCACTGTGGCTGGGCTGTCCCATGGCTCTGCGGATCCTAAAGGGCGGGATGTCCCCCCGGGAGGCGGATCCCTGGTTTTTCCTGAAGGCAGGAATCCGATCGCCCCCTGCGGGGCAGGAGCACGGACAACGCCGAGCCCAGCCCCAGGTGCAGGGGGGAACTCCCTCCACAAACCTGAACGCGGCCTTTTAAATACAAAAAAGCGGAGTAAATACTCCCAGCTGGGCTGGAGTACGGGGTGAGTGTCTTTGCCGGGCTCCCACCTCCAGCCCCTCCAGCAATCTGTGCTGTCACTCCAGACTAAGAAGAGCAAAGGATTTCAGGTATGGCACCTCAGGAGTAACTCAGTGAGATTCACAAGTCCAGCTCAGGACTGCATTTCTTTGTTGGTTTTACAATGTAAAAATAGGAGCACTGCTTCCGTCCTTCAGACATAAGCACCCATCTCGTCGGCAATATTTCCACAGCTGGCTTTCTCCTTTCCCTTTAACCGGTGCCAGAATCGTGTAGTGCATCACATGAAGCAGTGTTAAAGATTGGCTCAGGTGGCTGAGAACAGGTAGGTGAGGAGTACAGAATGTCAGGAGTTGTGAATCATTTCAGAGTCACATTAAGTTGGTGGTATAGAAACTGAGATGGTGCCATAATAGAGGAAAATTTGAGGCTTTCTACCGTTTGTAGGAAGAAGCTGATTCTGTGTGGGATTTCCACAATTTTCACTATGCACATTTTAGGAGAAAAATGCATACTAAGAACTTTTTCCAGTGACATTCAGGATTGCATACACCTTGTTGTATAACAAGTTTTGCAGTGACATTTCAAAATAGAATGTTTTTATTTCCAAACATGGAAATAAAATTTAACACATCAAGATGTGGGATAAGAGATAAATCAATGTCACCATGAATAGTTTCAGGCTCTGCAAGTACAGCTGTGCTGACAAAGCCTTCTCATGAAGGTGTAGTAATGACAGTAAATTGAATTACCATATCAGTACAAGTCACACTGGTAAACACTGTAACACATTTCAGCAAAATCCTTTTGTCTGATAAGTGGTTAACAAGCAAAACTTTACCTACAAGCTTTTTGCAGGATTGATAGCATCACAAAATTTCAGTCTTGGAAGTTAAAAAAATCCCACAAGTTTGGATTTTTGGTTTGGTATGGTTTTAACAATGAAATAAACTAGAAAACTGTGATTGTGAAAAACTCAGTGGGAAAAGATTTAGTAAAAAATTTCAGTGAGAATTGACACTCAAATTTTAGTCTACTGCTAGTTTGTGAAGTGTGTGATACCAGCATAGATACTAAATTTTTTTTCTCTTAGCTGCACAAATCCTCAGGAACTAACTTTTATGGATTATTTTCTTTGATATAAAGTAAGAGAAGAAAGATATCATGGAAATAGAATGGAATTCAATTACTCCATCCTGGTGCCTTGTAGACTGAGTAGGCTAAATATGAGTTTAAGAATGCATGGGAACTTGATAACCAGACTTTACCTATCTATCTTAAAAACTGTCAATGCTTGGCAGCTTTCTAGATCTCTGTTACAGTACACATGAAATTTCAAGCCTGAAAAAGAAGAAACTTAGAAGACTATAGACATGTAAACATATATTTTATTAAATTGCTTTTGTTCAGGGTCATGGTTACAGTGTTCTTTAGAGATTAATTCTTATGTGAAAGCATGAGAAATGAGTGGAAGCTTACATATGGTCAGGTTTGATTTAGCAGCATCATTTCAGAAAAGTGGAAATCACAAGGAAAACACTAAATAAGCAATGATTGTTTTATGCACTTCTATAATTATGAATGGCAGTGAAGACAAAATCTGGACTCACCAATTACACTGCAGTTCCTCGTGTGAATCTGTAAGCTGTTTCTTTGGTGCCTAGTCCATTCCACAGAATTCACTATTACCAGACTTTTGTTCCAATTGTTCATTCAATTTTTCAGCCCTCAAGTCAGGGAACATTCTTACACTTAGCATGTGATGATTTGATTGGCCCTGGTGGCCCATAAAATCTTTTATAATGGAAAGCATTTAGATTAGTCCTGAAATGGGACTACTCTCAGTGAGACTATATGCTGGGACTAGTTATTATCCTCGAGTTTGTTTGGGATTTTTGAATTTCAGTCATATGCAAAACTAAACTTTTAAGCAAACTCTGTTAATTTTACTTCATCTTCAGTCCCTACCTAAAGATGCATCACTGGACTGTGACACTTTTAGCTGTTGGAATGTGAAATAATTTCATCTTCAGTGAACATGCTGATTTGTTCACTTTGTCACAGTAAGAGGCAGTATTTAACATAAGGTTGCTGTTTTCACCTTTAAACACTGTCACAAGTCAGACCCAGCAGTTTATCTGTGCTATCCATCACTACAAGTGGAAGCAGAAACTAGAAATACATTATGAATGTATCAGTTTGGCTCTATCACGCTGTTGGCCACAATAATAGTCCTTTGGCCAGCCACCAGAGAACCAATAAGCCACCAGGGCTTATTTACTTCAGTCCTTTAGAACAAATTTGCTTTCAGGATATAGGACCAATATCTGTTTAGAACAGTTTCTCTAGGTATATTTTTAAAATAACATAGAAAATGTCCATGGACATTCATAAAAAAAGGTAATGATTTCAGCTGGTATTGTAGTTTCTTGCTTCTGCTCAGATTGGGAATTGTCTGTGGAAGCTGCACACAAATCAGATTATTTCTCGGTGGAGAACAGGCTCATGAGGCACCAGGCAGACCCTGCGTGCATGGTTGTGCTTAGATTTTGCAGAATGAAAAGCATTCCTCTCCTTTTTTTTTTTTTTTCTTTTTTAATAATGATTGTATTTACTTCAATTTAAGTCCAATTGAATGCACTTTTATTAGTTATAAATGACTTTGAACCTAGGCCTCTGTTTTCCAGCTCGTTTTCTGGGGTCTGCTAACAGTAGTTTCCCAATGAAATGTTCCTCATGCTCTGGTAATCTCTATAGTTTGTTGAGCAAGTTCCTGTCTCCCAAAAGGTGAGGCTATGGCTTTTACCCACATCACTGATGCCACTGTAATCTGGGTGAATTGATCCACAAAAAATAGTCCAACCCTTTTGAGCCGTTTCTCTTCTTCGGAACACCTTTTTTTCTGGGAATATAAGAAATAAAAGGAATAAGCTTTACAGCTTTTGTCTGCTGCTGATCTGGACGTGAGGTCTCTCAAGCAACTGTTCCACATCCTTAGTCCTTCCCTGCCCACCTATTTCAGTGGAGCATCTACCCCAGGAGAAAGCCTGGTGCCACAAGGACAGTTCTCATGTCTTACCAGGGCCAGGCACAGGGGACAGTCCTTGCCCACGAGAACTGCACAGGGGCTGGGGTGAGCCCTGCTCTCTCCCAAAACCAGCATTTTGTCTATTTTTGTCTGACTAGCAGAGTCAGCACTTTAGGAATGCCTACGTAATAGTTATGTTGGTCTGATCCCTCAAGGCTATGTCCGCAAGATTAATCCACCTACTCAAATTTGACACAAGTTGATGGTGACAGGTCTTTGTGACAAAAAGCATTAAGTAACTATCCTCATGTTGTTTGACATATGAGAGTCTCTTTAATATGTTTCTGTTGCAAAGACAGATATCATACCTGTGTCTGTGATGGTGCAGCCACAGTCCTGCTTTCCTTTACAGGTAAATGGGGGATAAGTCCTCTGCTCAGACTGGGTGAGATCCTGAATCCCTTGGCTATTCTTTGCTGGGTTGTAACTGATCTGTATAGAACTGCAGGGAGAAATTATTGCAGGAGACTTTCCTCCTCCTTCCTGTGAATGTTCCAGCCCAATGACAGTGAAATGCTATCTTTAGGCTTCCTGCAAGCCCTGATTTAATGCTCAGGGTCATTTCCTTTACTTACCTAGGGAAAAAAAACCCAAAAAACCACCCACTACTCATTTTCCAAAATGATTGAAAGTTCTTAAGCCAACCCAAAATAAAGCTGGTAATGAGTACAGAGCTGAATGATAGAGAGGGTTATCCAGCCAGACCCCATTCCCAGTATGTTTGCCGACAGGTTGTAGTTCTTGAACGATCTGAACTGCAGGTCTCTGGGATAATTTGCTTTCAGCACAGCAGTGGAGCAGGACCTGGAGACCATTTTAGAACCATCATCATGTCTCATTATGATTGCACTCCAGTGTGAAAAATAATATATGTGATGTCATGGAGTTCCTATGCTTGGTGCTGCCAGAGAAGCCAGTGGAAGTGGGAATCCAGAGCCCTTGAGAACTGGCCACCATACAAACTGACATCCCTATGTCAGTTCCCTGCCAAAGCTTCTTCTGGCTGTTGCAGGTCATATGCCAGTGCAACCAGACTTAAAATGGAATTGAAACTTTAAATAATGATAGCCCCAATTTAACATGGTTCTTAACTATTTTCATAACTTTAGCACGAGTTAATCTCATGGAACTTTAAGCTTAGTTATCTATATACACAGCAAGATATTTTAAGTCTTATTTTATCTGAAAACCTGAACATAGTAGATGTGGGATATTGTTGGTAATGGGTCAAATTGCACCTCCTGCTGATTTTCAAGTGTGTACGTGTGCATATATAATCGTAAATTACAAATAAAAATGTCTTGGCTCTAAGTGCTCATATCCTGTGTAGAACTTGATCCTGAATGCATCTTGTGACATGGTTGAGGAATGAAAGCATTTCTGGAGATATTATCTAAGTGACAGTTGTGCTTTCATTTTATTTGCTAACTACACTTAATACAGTCTTTTCTGAGTAGCCATGTAGAGAGGACTGCTAAGATCATTTCTATTCTTGCTGTAGAATTACATATAGCCAGAGGCATTACCAGTTTCACAACCAATGACTAACCCAAGGTCTGTGTTTAGCACAACACAACCTGCTGAAATACAACATTCTCAGCTTCTCAAAAAAAGACCAGCAAAGAAGAGACCTTTTGTTTCAGAAACGCTGAAGCAGAAGCTAACTTTAGTCATTCAGTAGAAGGTGCACTTGACATTATGGTGTCAATTCAGTGGTAACTGGACCTTTAACAGCCTCTTTTCCCTTTAGCTCAAGAGGTATCATTGCAACCCAGTGAACTGCACTTCTCCAAAGGGATTGAGGATTGCGTGCTGGAGACTTTCTCCACCAGCAGCCCCCCTGACAATGCCTGGACAGAGCACCATATTAGGCAACAGGCCATGGGGAATAGCATCTGAGGACTCCAGGGAGCATGCCTCCTAGGGAAGGAGCACAACCATGAGATGCTGGTTGGGTGTGCAGAGCCCTGTCCTGGCTGACAAGCCTGCTGCAGAGGTCAGCCAGAGAGGGCTGTCACTCTTTGGGGAGGTGGAAACTGCTTGGAGCTATTGGTTTTTTTCCTGGCTGTCTTCAGGAATGGAACTGTAAGCCAGGCATGACCATGAAAGGGATTGCACATGGCCAAAAGATTATGTTGAAGTATCTCCCATGTCTCTGCCACCCCTGGTGCCTGGAACTTTCCTGCTTTCTTTTTTCTTCCCACATTATACCTCAGGTCTCTCCTTTGAGCTCCATTCTTGCCTCAGTTTTCTTAGCAATAACCCGAACAGCCTTGAATTATGGTTTAGGAAAGAAACCACTGACTTCTTGGTTTGGCTTCAGTCATCATCCCATCACAGAATTGCAGAATAGCTGAGGTTTGAAAGGACCTTTGGAGATGGTCTAGTCCAAGCTCTCTGCTAGGAACACGGTCCAATAGAGTAGATTGCCTGTGAGAGTGCTCAGGTTTTGAATGTCTCCTTTTGTTGTCTGCATGCATGAGATGAGGTTTAGACTATAATAATATTTTTTCAGGTCTGGTCTGTGCTGTAGACTTTGGCTAACATCTGTGCTGGGTGAGGCAGGACTTGTAAGATGTGTGATTGCTGAGCAGCATTACAGCATTGGTGAAGCCAGGTAATATCTCTCAAAATTAAAGAAAAATTCAAGGCAAGTCCCTCAAAAGCCTCATAAGCCTTTAATCTGAGAGTGGAAAGTGCTTTATTTGTTGAGTTTTTAATTATAAATTTGTAACTCTTGCTGGTAAGCCAGGGAAGATTTTCTAATCCAGTATTCATAAGAATACTCCCTGTTTCTAGCTATTAAATTTCACAAGGAAAATGATACAATCAATAATTTTCTGCTATTACTTTTCCATGCAAGAAACATACCTCCATGCCACAACGTCTCAGTGGAATATTTTACTCTCAGCGGAAACAGTGAGAAATGTCATGGTAGCAAAGCAAATATGTTCCAAGACATACTCTTTGTGGTGCAATTTTCATATCTTCATATGAAAATTTTTCATATTTTTCTAGGCCGCAAAACAAAACTTAGTATGTCAGTAATTAGACCAGAAAAAATAAATTGCTATGAACCTAAGAAAAGATATTTTATTATTTTCACACTCTGTGTGCTGGTCTTTAATACACTTCCATTCTGTGTGATGGGTGCTATGATCTGAACATACAACACAAGCTCTTTCCTTGTAGCAAGGAATTCTCTTTGGAACCTCTACAAGGATTTGCTGTTGTATCAGTGTATGTGACTGGAAGTTCCTAAACCATATCAAATTCACACATTCAGCTTAAAATTATATTTGCACTAAAAATATTCCTCCCTTTTAAACATTAAATGGATTTATTAAGAATGAGAATTATGTTTTAGCTGTATTTAGAACTAAGTGTAAAGGAATAGCCTTACCAGCATTTTTGTGTGACAGAGATTGAAATTTTGTTTCCTGAATCTGACCTGAGGTGGGGTCCCAAAGGTTAATGCTCATAAAATAACAAAGGTCAGTAAGACACATCTACTGTTACAGTTCAGGGTTTCAACCTTTTAAGTCTCTGCTTGTTATAAGTAGTTAAACTGTAAGTCAATGCACTAGTGCCAATAAATATTGCTGTTTTCAACCCATCTAGACTCCTAAAGCTTTTAAATGTTGAAAATAAGCTTCCTTTTCTGTTTAAAAGTATATTTTAGCTAGTCAATTTATTCTTGTGTTTTTAGATGGAACATGTCATCCCAAAAGGATAACGTTTAAATAGGGTTAAAAAACCTGGCTTCTGTATCACACATCAGAAAGGGAAGTGATTTACATTAAAAATCATGATTGAAGGAAAGAAAACCCAAACGTACTGCAGGTCCTACTCATCAGCTAAGCTGATTTTTTTACCTTCTGCTTGCACTGAACATTGAACTCTAGATCTAATGGTGTGGTGAAAATGAGATGAAGGTCTCTGGATTCACTCTGCATGATACCCCTAAGGTAATGGATCCATTACACTTCACAGTTAAAGTCATATCAAATATTATTTCAGTTGGAGGAAATTTTCCTTAAACAAAGGATATTATCAGACAGAAACCCATTGATGTGGTATTTAGGCATAGGTTCAAGACTAATTGACTTAAATAAATCAAACCCAAACTTGAAATTCAGCTTGGATTCAATGATATTCCAGAACTGTCCTGAACTGTAATTACTGAAAGGTCCTGGAAATGTATTGGGGCCCAATTGATATGAATACCTGCACATGAGTGAGAGACCTTATCACTCTCTAAAACTACCTGAAGGGAGGCTGTTGACAGGTAGAGGTCAGTCTCTTTTCCCAGGTAACAAGTGATAGCACGAGAGGAAATGGCCTCAAATTGTGCCAGGGGAGGTTGAGATGGGATATTAGGAAGAAATTCATCACTGGAAGGGTTGTTGAGCCCTGGAACAGGCTGCCTAGAGATCTGGAGTCAGCATCCCTAGAGGAATTTAAAAGATGTGTAGATGTGGTGCTTGGAGAGGTGGTTTAGTGGTGACTTGGCAGTACTGGGTTAATGGTTGGACTCGATGATCTTAGATAATATTCATAGAAACGTAGAATCTTTTAGGTTGGAAAGGATCTCTATCTCCACGCTAAACAACTTCACTAACCTCTCTCTGCAGAACAAGAGCTTTAGATCTCTGATCTTATCACTCTGAAGTTGTCACATGTTGCGTGTGTGAAAGCAAAATAAATTTCACAACTGCATTAAAATATTGAAGAACTCAAAGTCAACAAACTTGATACAAAATGTGTGGAAAATATTTTCTTGTATTTGAAGCTCAATATTTGTCTTCTTTCCTCATTTTTCAGAAACTGAAAATGAAAGTGCACCACCACCTCCAGGTTAGTGTAAAAAATGCTAATTTGAGCTGTGGCACTAACAACAGTTGCATGAAACTAGATATTGCATAGTCATAATATGGGTTGTGTTCATTGTCTCTTTGAAAGTAAGAGGACAGTAAAAAAAGCCTGCCCAAGTAAGATATTCTCACTTCACCTTGCCTGAATACTGATTTTTCAGACTCAATTTTTGTTTGTGAGTGACTAGTTGTTTGCTTAATATTGGTGACCTAAACAGCAATTCCAAACGGAACAAATACTCTACAAGTGTTAAATCTGCCTTTACTTGCAGCATTGCTAACTGGCATTTTATGAGGCTGATTCAAGATGTCTTTGTTTCAACAATACACTCTTTGATTAAAAAATGACAAAGGTATCATTTGCCACAAGGAGTTTAATGGTTAAATTATCCACATATTATTTTTATGTTATGAACTCTTTCATATTGCATATATTTGTAAGGAAAGTTAATTGGTATTTAATTAATGATATTTTACTCAACCATAAAAATTCCTACAGTTAATATTAAACTAATTAATTTCACCCTTAGGGTATTACCTGATATACTTTGTAATTGAATTCGTGTTTTTAATCAATCTTAACTTTCAAGTAGAACTGAAATGAGAAACACCTTTCTGTATACAGAAAGGAATAGCATCTTTGAAGTGTGACATTAAAAACATCTATTAACATTTTCAAAAAATTACCATCTTCGTTTCTATTTAAAAGCACGGGATTGAATACAAAATCCCTTCTATAACATTCTTTCTTTTCTCCTTATCCTTTTTTCTTCTGAAAAAAAAATAAGTAGGGTGTCATTAGGCCTTTATGGTTAGGCACAGACCAAACTGGGATATTTCTAAGCTGGAAGTGTCAGTCACTTGTAGCTTCCTTCTGCCTGACTCAAGGTGCTGTCATCTTGGATTATCAAGTGCTAATACACAGAGAGGGAAGTTTGTTTCAAGATTCCAAATTTTATAACTTATAAATAGTTTAGTGGACATAATCAAGCATCTTGAACAGCACCAGGAAATTTTTAGGAAGTCATTGTGAGAGCTCCTTCCAGATCTCAGTGTCAAGCCACAAGTGTGGAACACTTTGACTGATAAAGTTTTCAAATAATATGTAGACATGCTATCCGCTGACGCGGCTCGCCGGTGTTCCGGGCGTCGACAGCTGGCCCCAGGGTAGTGGCCAGCGACCCGTCGGCGGCTGCAGCTCGCGTCCCTGACTGCCAAGCGCCAAGTCCACGGCTGCGGGGAATCGGATGTCCCCAGCTGCGAGTCGCTCGCTAGGAGCAGACTGTCAGCTACGTGGCTGGAGAAAACGGGGAGGGGTCTTCTGCCGCGCGGAGTAATTCGAGACACAGAAGCACATAGGCAAACTGCACTCAAGGGCGTCCGGGGTCAGAAGACCCAGAACAGCTCTGAGCACCGACCTTTATTCTGAGGGTCTTATCCAATCACAGAACACCATGGGGGACGAACCAGGGAGGGACCAAGGGAAGGGGACCAACTGGGGAGAAAAGGGGGAGGAGGGGGAATAACAGACAATAGGGGGAACAAATCAATAACTGAGTGTAACAGAAGTTTCTGGAAGCAGAATATGAGTGGCAGGAGAGTGGCAGGTGTATCAACAAATGGAATAACAGAGGGAACCACCCCTGAGAAACTCAACCCCCCTGCGGGGCAAAACCACCTGTGTCTCCTCCCCAGGGGAGACTTTAAACTTGGGCACCTTTATTCCACAGCTTCTCAGGGGAGACCGAGCCCTTCGGGACCTCAAGCACCACCACAATCCGCTGCCAGGATCGTGGAAATCTCCTGATCCCAGTTCCTACTGAGAAAATAAAGTGTTACTGTAGCAAAAGTCCCATTAAAAAGGAACAGGTTGTACCATCTGGCCAAGATGGACAACCTGTCTGCTGGAACTTGGGAATTTAGGGAATCCAGACAAAAGCATCCAAGAGTCTGTCACACTACCAGAATGTGGAGTTACCTTTTAAGTTTCAGCTTTAATTTTGATAGTTACTGTGGCTGCACACATGTCCACAAGAAATCAGGATAATCAGAGTATCAACTGGCTCTTGCAGATGTTTCCTCCATGGAGCAAACATTATCTTAACTCCATCCTGACAGTGTTAGTCTATTGACCATCACCCAAACCCATGTTCTGTCAGGCAGCTGACAGATAAGATTGCCACACAAAGCCATTGTTCACAGGCAATAGGATATTGAGTGTTTATACCTTGAAGGCAGCATACTTAACATGATTTTACAAGATTCTAGATGGAATGAAGTAGAAAACCAAAAAGAATAGGAATCCTGTCAAATCCTGAAATAGAGAAACTGTGGAAATTGTTGCTTTGTTCAAAGCACAGTGCAAGTTTTCTCATACAGATGAGGTCAAAAATAATTCATATTCACCTGCTTGGACTTGAGGACAGGTTGGCAGTTCTTCTGATCAAGAAAAATAAATACAAGTAGTTTCAGCAAGACTATGTTGATAATGATGATGATAAAGAATTAAAGAACATCCTCAATACACTCTTTTTCTTAAGGATCAACTGAGTGGCAGTAACTAATGTCTGATCCAATTTCTTTCCAATTAACAGTGATATGTAACTCATTTCAAAAGCTTTTGCAAATTAGTCCAAGCACAAGAGACTAACAACTGATGCTTCTAAAAAAAACCTAGCATTTTTCTCCCATTGAGTCCAGGAACATCAATCTTACATGACTTGTTCAAAACATAGAAATTGCATTGATATACACAGGTTGTAAAATGCTTTATGGGATTGCAACTGTATATTACATATACACATACATCAATAATTCTTTAATGTTGTTTTTTCAATACTAGCAGAACCCACATTTTATAATGCTGTGTAAGTCTTTCTTTTTACTTTAAGATCCTCTCAAAACTATACTTGTACTTCCTACACAGAACAAACAACACCACAGGAGGGTGGAAATGAAAAGGGTAAAGGTAAGTCTGAAACCATATTTTAAAAATGGGCAGTAAAGAAAACACTCCTATATGCTGTTCTGATGCTGGATTGTTTGAGCTTTAATTCAGAATTTTGATGCTAAATTTCAGAAGTGTGATGTGAGGCTTCCTAGATCCTTTTTCTGCATGACTTAGCCAGCACAAGGAAATTCTGATACTCATGAATATCTTCAAAAATTATGCAAACCAGACTGATACTTTAGCAACAGTATTTATATTGACTGTTCATTTAATGGATCAAATTACAGGTGATTTGCATGAGCAGAAAGCTGTGTTTAAATGAGCCTGGGTGTTGCCCCTGACCAAGCTTGCTAAAACGCAAATACTGTGTACATTTGTCGCTTTTAAATAGAATGGACAATGTCCCATTGTCATTCTAAGCTGGTTCTGTTCTACCAGAGTGTAGTGGTTTTCAGTTCACCTATTTGAGTTTTTGGCCAAATGCCAGAACACTTCGCAAAATTTACCTGATGTTTGCTGTGAGATGAGGATTAGGAGTAGGCAAAGCAGGCTCAAACTTTATAAAATATAAAGAAAGTTTATTAATATACCTAAGAGAGAGAAAACAAGAAAACCAAGAAAAACCAGGACAAACTCCTCAAACCACCCCTCCATTTCTTTCTCCCTGACAACATACAAAAGACAACACTTGGACCTCCAGTCAGTTTACCACCTCAGAAATAGCTTGTTTCAGTTCATTTAGGGAGAGAAGTCTCTTTTGTTTACACCATGGATTTTCTGTAAGAAATATACAGTTTTTTATGGGTCTTGTGCCTCACCATCAGCCACCACCCAGAAGAAAGATCAGCTTAATGGTGGATCCCTCCCACATCAATAGCCTTCCCACAGCCACTATGGTGGGTTATGAACAGTCCATGGGGTACTGGTTTTAAGGATGCACAGTTCAATTGCAGCAACAAAGAAAATCCCTTCTTCTGTGCTGAGCAACACAGGTTCTCCTGACAACACAAGTTCTCTGGTATTCCCCCCAGGACCAGGGCTCTGGGTCACAGCCTCTCCTCTCTCTTGGTTCAAGTTTCTCATCAGGCTGTACTTATTTCAACACTTACTTGTCTTTACCCAGGTGTTTCAGTTCACTGGCTGCCATTAGAACCTCACATCCCCCTTTTGGACTATTTCTTCATATATTACAGGGAATTTATTAGCTCAGTCCCCAACCATGGTTCTAAAAAAGAATTTTCAGCTTCACTCTTGAAGCACTTCTCATACACCTCCCTCTAGGCATCGGTTCTGCTTTCCTCACTGACTGTAAAGTCTCTATGCTGCATTTATGTAGATGTCCTCACTCGTTCCTCTCTCTCTCTGCAAGGAAGAATGGATGTCTGTAAGTTTAGTCCAGGCATGGATAATCTCTCTCTCTCTCTCTGGTATTGTGACTATCATGTGCTCTCTGCCAGGCTGTTTGAAAAGGTCTGAGCTGGATGGCAGAAGCTCTCAGAGTCTCTGTGGCCTGGCTTTGTGAAGCTGGCTCGGCCTGGTGGGGCCATCTGGGCCCTGGGTGACAGAGCAGGGCCTGGACTGAACTGGATGGAGTCTGGCCCGGTCCTTGCCTGGCCCAGAGCAGGGGCCTGGCCCTGTCTAGTGTAGCTGACATACCAGATGAGCTGTATCTGCTGAAAATTCCATCTGGTTCCTCCCCCATGCCTAGCTACAGCCACAGCCACCCTAAACCTCCCTTCCCCCACCCCTCCCCCCCCCCCCTCCTTTGGAAGGAGAGGGGGAGGAGGGGGCCTTACCGGGGAGAGAAGCAGGGGGAGATGCTCCTCTCTACACAGCAGCAAGCCAAAAGAGGAAGAGGCTCAGAGGGTCTCTGCTTATGTATGTTTTTTTTTCTCAAAGGTGGATCAACTTTTTAATTGGTTCACCTACATATCAATCCTTAAAACTACCTGGTTATTGGCTCTCTCTCTCTCTCCCAGGAAGGAAGTTATATCACTTCCTGCAGCATCAGTCACTTCCTAGATTTTGACCCCTCCTGACTAACCCAGGACACAGAGAAACTTGATATTTGACCTTTCTGAAAGCCCCTTAGATTTTTTCTTCTGTAATTAAAAATCATGCATTCACTTTTCTGTCCTTATTTGGGAGCCAGGCAGTTGAGCTCTTTACAGGTCCTGAAAAGTGTGTTTGAGGACTGTCTACTGTGAACAAATAGGTAATTCTTCCACTAGCAAAGCGTGCAAAAATCAGCTCCAGCTTTAATACATATTTTTGTGCTGCTGAGATTAGATTCTACCTCTGTTGACAGTTATTCTGGTTATGAAGATGCATTTTGAGGGAACTGGGCCAAATTCTCCTACTTTTTGTAGGAGCCCTGCCAAAGTAGAAATCAAACACCCCATCAGCTTATTTTGAAAAGAATAATCTCTTTTTTTAAACTTAATTCTGATCAAAGGCTAAACCAGACCAAGATATGCTTACAGCTGACGCAATGCTTGCTTTTCATCTGGCATGGTTATGCTTTTTCATGGCAAATCAAGAAATGGCTGGCTTGAAAATATATTCTGGATTTTAGTCTCTTCCAAACAAAATCTTGTCTTTTAGACAGACTGGATGCATACTTACTACTTGCATATTTATTTGGCAAAGGCATGCATGGCTATTTTTCTCAGCAGAGTCAAAAATATAAACACTAAGAATGTGTGATTCAAGTACCCTTTTGAAAATAAAAATGCTGAACCAGGCTTCAGTGCATGCTATTTTTCCAGTTATCCTTGCATTGAGCAATTATTTTGACACACAAAATTTTGTGTGAGTAATTAAATCTGTCAACTTGGTAATGGAAATGCAATTCAGAAATAATTTGCATGCCTAATGATAGGAAAAAAGATGAAGGTCTTGCCTCATGCTATTCCAACAGTTAATTCTGCTTGCTTTAATTTGGATATGAGATAAATGTTTGTTCCCAAACTGAACATGAATGGCGATTTCCACACTGCTTACAAGTCTACATTTCACTGAATAAAAATGAAAACATTGTAGGTAACTTATCCAATACTTCTATTACCTTCTTATACATTATTATGTTTCTGTTATGAATTTAGTGAAGGACACAAGTATTTTCTAGGAAGAAAAATGTTCCTCCTTAGAGAAACCTCTCAGTGCTAGGAGGATTTTACTACCAAAAATATAGTTTGAGATCCTACTATGGAAAATTTTCCCAATTTCAATCCATGGTGGCAGCTGTTGCCTCTGTAAAAATTCCAATGAAAGTCTGAATATTAATACATAGATGCCCTTCTGCCATGCTCCAGTGAATCTGTCACCTCTGCAAAGCAGAGTAGATGTCATTACCAGACACACAGTAGTAATACTGTTAAACATTAGATACAGTGCAGTTGTTCCTGTCAGCTCTTGTTTTATTGCAGAGTATCACCAAGTAAGGGAAAATAGAGTTTCATAGAGTGGTTCCTTCAGGTTTGTGTGCCAGAAAAAAAAAAAAAATCTTTGTAATAGTGAGCATAATTCACAAAAAGGGAAAAGGTTCTCTTCTTCCAACCTGTCCAAAATCATTTACACTTGAAAATGAACCGTTCAGCAAAGAAATTATGACAGAACCAGCTAGATGTTAGCTTTTGTATAAGCTATCTGTAAAACACTTTGTGCAGCTTCAGAAGTAGCAGATTTGGGTACTTCCCTGAATGGGAATGAGATGGCAAAGATTTCACATCTGAATTCCACAGCAATTCTACAATACTTGTGTGTCAGCAGTTGTGACCTGTTTGCTGATAATTTATAAGATAGAGAAAACTGTAGGAACCTGAGATGGGCCCCTGCTGCAGCACAGTCCAGCTGGGACTGAGCTGGAACCTGACATCTAGGAAAGAAATCTTGGTAGTCCGTGTAAATCCCATAGTCCATAATTTTCATGTCATCCCTAAGACAAAATTGCCAACAGAATTTAGGAAGATGGAGTATACCTATCTGTGTGTCTGTTTTACTGTTCTATTTCTTTTTAGTACTTACTGTCTGTGTGAAATTACATATTTATATTCCTTTGTGTTCACTGTGAAGTTATGAAATGAAAAACAGTGTGGTAAATTCTTTGTATCTCATGGTTATTTTTCTGTAAATCAGTAGCTCAGAGCAGTAAACATAAAATTTTCTTTCATAAAATAAATCAGTTTAAAAATATCTATAATAATGTTGTAAAGATTCAGAATATATATGATCATGCATTTTATTTTCAGAGTAAAAAGTGAATCAGCACAAATTCCTCCAAATTTACTACATTATCTTATATTCATTAAATTTAAATGCTTGTGTCTTTGTTTTTAATTTTAGCATTATCTTACAGATTGAACATGTTATAATTTTGTTCCCACTTGCTGGAATAATAATCAAATTTTAATATCAATTTGCTCATTCCTTTTTTTAGGTCCCATCCAGCCACCCAGAGAGCTACTAAAGTTTCTGCATGTTTTACTGATACCTTTCCTCTAGGTTTCTTCCAACCATCTACTAAAATGTTCATCACATGTGTCATCCTTGTATTTTTCCAGGTTTCACTTATCCATTCATCTCCCTATTAAAACTTCCCTTCTGTTAGGTGGATTCTTCATTCACCACTTCCAAAGTGTTAAGTCCCCTTGATGGGAATGCTTAACTCCCTTTGAAAATCAGATTGGTAATTGAAGTCAACTAAATTTGAAACTCTCAGTCTTGCTGTGCTCCATAATTTCAGCATAAACAATAGAATAGAAAAATAAAATAATGTACAATAAATAGGTTTTTGCCACTTCTGCACAACATTAAGTTTGTCAGCAATGGGGCTGATGGCAGAATAGCAGCTTCCATTTTGTGTGGGGTGTTTCAGATCAGGGGAAAGTAGGTCTAAAATTCTTGATACCAGCAGTTCATATATAAATCAGTAATTGGTTTCTTGTGAAAGATTTTTCTACATTTGCTGGCCCAATACACCCAATCACAATGCCAATGCCACTAGTCAGGAATTTCAATATTAAGGTTACAGCAAGTGTGAGTAAAAAAAGATTTTAGATTAGCTTCTTCAGAGATATGGAGAGTTTTTCATCCAACAAAACCCTATTCCTGATGAAGCTCCGTCTGCTCAACAGTTAATGTTATCATTTAGAATCAAGGAAAAAACCCATAAATACCCTATATGCTAATGAGAGTGTGCTACAGACAAAGAATAAAGATTTCTATGGAGTAATGCATCTTATCAGCCTACTGTCAAATGAATCAATTGATTTCCCCATACCAAACTCTTGTCATGCAACAGATTGCAAAATATATCACATTAAAAGTTTACTTGCAGAAAATAAGGGTAGTGAATTAATGATCATAGTTCTACTGATAGGTCTGCTATTTTTGCTATTTTTGTTATCTTTAAATAGACTTTATTGCTAGCATAAACAATCATTCATCACATGTAAATAAAATGTTACAAAATGTAACACTTCTTCTTGGGGTCCAGGACAGACCCGCAGCCCCACGTGTTCCAAAGGGCTCCCGGCCCGGGGCTCTCGTCAGCACCTGGCGGTCCCCTGGCAGGATCCTGCTGATCCTAGCTGCAGGCTACAGCCCTGCTGGCGAGATAGCAGTCATAGACACTCATTGAAGAAGAACTGACACTGGGCTAAGAGATGAGAGGGATCTTTTGTATGGATTCTTGAGTTTATTAAGCTCAGAAGGGTCCAGGGACAAAAAGCAGATAGGGTAGAACATCAACTTTTATACGGAGAGGGTCAACCAATAGGGACAGGGTCCAGGGGCAGAACGGGGGAGGGACAATGGAAGGGCGGCCAACCAGGGAAGAGTAGGGGAGGGGAGAAGGGGGCCAGGCCAATGGGATGTCGAGGTTGGGGGAACATTCTCGAACAATATGAATACTTAAAGGAAGGCGGGGGGATAACTGACCAACCACTGGAACTGAATTAACATAACTGTAACAGGAAGGAACCATTATAAACTCAGGGGGGAGATGTCACACAGTGATGCCTTCCCACCACTTGTCGAGCTTGTTTGTCTCTTCTTCAGCCACCTTTGGGGTGGCTTCAACCACCGCAACAATCCCAGAAAGTGAATTGGCTATAGCTGTTGAACCAATAGTCAGTCCATTTTGTCCTAGAAGCCTGAGATGTAAGGAGTGATGGATTGATAATTACCCATTTATCAAAACAATCCTTCCAGCATGTACTGTTTTCATACTCTCCATTTCTGACACATTCAATTGGGCTTTCATCTTGATACCTCTGAAATGTTTGTTTGTTTCCTTTGTTTGTCTTTGATGTTAACATTTGGTTTGAAAAATGATAGATTACCCTGGAGAATCCCCAGCAATCCCTCTGCAAAACTAATAACGTCTTTTTGGGTTTTTTAGTTTTTTCAAATGAATAAATGAAAGAAATCTGAGTGGTCCTTTCATAACTTGATTATCATACATCATCATGTAGGACACATCACATCAAATGTTTTACGCTGGTCTTAATTATTTTTTTCCCACCAAATGGCTCTTCGAGCCATCATCAATCACAATGGTGACATTGACAAAAAGGGCTGAAAGTACACTTTATGCTTTCATTTAATATGGAGAAAGGTTTGCAGTGGAAGCACACAGCCTTGCATCCATAGAGTTGCTAATGCAGTATGTTAAAACATCTGACATGACTTAATCATTACTGTGCTTTTTCTGAAAATCAACATTTTCAACATCTGCTTATGGCATTGGATGATGCAGGTCATGAGAACTCTTCCATTATTCTTTTTTTTTTCCCCTTTGAATAAGAAAAGATATTTGCAAGGTAACACATTAATCCTTTATGTGTGGGCATACCTTCTACAATTCTCATCCTCCTCCCAAGGGATCTTTCAAATGAAGTTTGATGAATCATTAAAAATGAATGAGTAAAACATTATAGCTAAATAGATAAATTCTATTAACAGACTTTTAATTAGCCTTCAGTGGTTAAACAAACCCAAAAATTCAATATTGCCAGTGGTTATGAAAATGCAACTATATTTCATATGTGCTTTTGTCATAGTTATTACATTTTTCCTATAAAAATTATACATAAATTATAACTTTAAGGTCAAAATCAAAGGATGACTTCAGATTTAAAATTTGATTATGGAAACAGAAATATAGGGTATAAAAAATTCCAACTCCCAAAAAACGTATCTTTAAAGATGTGTGTTAATATTTTTCCAAAGTTGTTCCTGTTCAACTCTGTTCTCCATCTTGAAATATTCTACAGATTATTTTCTGATGCTGTATAAAAACATGTTATCTTTATGTTACTTATGTATTAAATCCTAAATATATCTAGTTTATTCTTGCCTTTCAAAGGATACCTTGGTTATTTTCTTTCTTTTTTACCATTAGGCTTTTAAGTCTTTTTTACCATTAAGACTTTTTGCTTATTTTTATCAAAGCTGATCTCTGAGGTTTCTAGTCAGCATCTAAAATTCAAAGAGATGTAGGTCACTCTTGTAAAGATGGTCTTTACCTTATTCTGATTTTCTAATAACAATGATTACAGTATTTCCATTTAATGCCAGTTTCATGGCTTTTTCTATGTGATTAAGCATTTTAAAATACCTGGGCAACAATTGCTTGTAGTGATTTAATACCTGGTGATGGTCAACTTTCAGTGTGATCAAAATGGAAAATCCAGCTTGATGATAATAGTTCTTTCCTTATTTAAAATTATTCTCCTGTTGATACAAGGAAAAACTGAGTTGAGTATTCATTGCATTTTAAATTAACGTTATAGTATAGAAATTACAAAATGTAAATAGAGTGGATTAGTTTTAACTTTTTCATATCTTGATTTAATAATGCTGAATGCATATGTGGTGCACATTTTAATTGCAGACGTGGTCATCAGAGAAATGACATCTTCCTCAGGTTAGATATGTGATTCACCTTCATTTCATTGTGGCTTTCTTGTTGTAATTACTGTGGATTACATCTCTAACAAACAGAATCACTCCACAGCTCTCATATAAGCTCATGATTTAATAATAGATCACAGTCCACATCTCATTTCTTTTTTATTTGCTTGAAACATTATGGTTTACCATTTCAGCTACTGAATTATGCAAAGCTTTCCTCATCACTTTGAAGCTTCCATTGTGAATGCTCCTGAACGTTGGGATTTATTTCCCTTTCTTTTGCAGGTTTTGCATTTTCATGTAGTTATTTTAAAGCAGATAATCATCTGTGCTTTCAGTTTCTTCATGTACTTTTTCATTTGTATTTCTTTTCACAGATGAAGATGACACCTCAGTTAGTACTCCACCATCAGGTTAGGACTGTGCTAGTGCTTTGAGTGTGTATGTATGTATGTATTTTTCTCTTGACTATTAATGAAGAAAGAGTCCAAAGCAGCAGACTGAACTCAAAACATATGCCTCTGAAATTTTTTGAAGTGCCCTACATTATCCTAATCTCTGTTCAGAAGTACAAGACCCTTATACCAGTTAAGTCCCTTTCCAGTCCTGTCTTGAGGTCTTTAGATCTTCTCCCACTGGAAGGTAAAATATTGGTTAGTAGATCCAAAAGCAACTCCAGATAAATAAGTATACTGTTTAAATAATCAAAATACTGTCCCTCAGATAAATATTGAAGAACAGAAATTCATCTTTTACCTGGAACTACACAAATCATGGAAAAAGAATCAGCCTCATGTAACCTTTCTGAAGAAAATCTTGAATGGAATTAAACTGATTTAGGTTTTCTAGAGAAAACTGGGGAAGATTTCTGGGGGTTTTTCTTAGCTGTTCATGTTTTTCTGGTATTCAAATAGTTCCTCATGGATATTGTCCTAAATATTTAGTCTAGTCTTCTTGTATGAAGAATCAATGTTCTTAAAATCCCAGTGATCTGAGGTCAGTTAAGCTGTAATCTCTGAGCTGGTATCATCTAAATTGCTCTTCCCTTTCAGATGGAATGTCTAAGCCAGTGGAAAGAAAAGATTCAGGTGAGACCTCCTGAAAAACATGACGAAACAGTCCCAAAATTACATAATAAAAATACTGTTTATTTTTAAAAGATAATACTTTATTTTCATTGTTTAGAGAGTAGCAAACTATAGCTGTTGAATTGCATCAAAGTACCAGGGTAAATAGGTTTCTAGCAACTAAACCAGGAGTGAGAGAAGACTCTGCTGCACAGAACAGGACAGGTACAGCAGTATTTGACACATACATGCATACCTATCTACCTATATCTGTTTATGTATAGATAGATATACATAGCTGTTCCATTCCTCCTCAGCCTACAGGAATTCCATTCCTACATCCAGCCTGACTCGAATCCCACACACAGGTCCCAGAAGACTGTAGGAGAGTGGCTTCTTCTCACACCTCAAAGGACGGTGGGGAAAACCTAGCAAAACCATCATAACCTCTCTCTTCCTACCCTGGCAGGTAACACACACTGCACCCACTCTCATGGTTTCAGGATTTGCAGCCTCTGGAACAAAATGAGCAGCTGGTACTTCAACCATGTTTATAGACCTGGCATAGCTGCCTATGCCAGTCTGCATCACACCCTTCTCCTGTTCTGTTTGTTTAATAAATAGGAAATGTTAATATCTAAAGGTGATGATAATATTTAGGTGTTCTGTTATGTGGTACCAAATTAATGACTCTGTGTAAGCTTCTTTCCATTTATTAATATCCTTTTTCCATTTCACCCTGCGGCATGTTAGGTTTGTTACTCCGCGTGACCAGATCCATCATCCTTTATCCTCTCATCCTATCATCACTTCATCCTCTTCCCACCAATAACCTTCACTTGTTCTCATGTTGTTTCCATATGTTGCCATGTTATAGTGGTATAATCTAAACATTTAGATTATAGAGAGTATATATAGATATGTATCTGATGCCTTACGAAAGGCTGACCTGAAACAGAAGCTGGACAGAGTTAAAAGAATAAAAAAAGTATTTATTAAAACAAGGTACACTTTGGGCCATGCAAGAGTCTCGCAGAGACTACACCCAAAATGGACGCCTAGCACGTGTTTTTTGGACAGATATACCTTCGGTCCATCTGCATATCAGAAACCCATTGTCCAATTACACCTTTGGGTCCTGAAGTCCCATCCCCAGTTTGTCCCCTTCGTCTCTTCACTGCTGTCCATGGATGTTTACATTTTGGGCTTTTGGAAAAAACAGTATGTCCTTGAAACTCAGGCTTAGAGAAAAATTGCTTCCTCTAAATGACAGTAACAGAACACTAGATGACAATTTATGGAGTCTTAGTCATACACTAGAGCAGTCTTGATCTAGAAAATAAAAAAGTTAAAACCTAAGGCATCATTCCCCCCTTTTAGAGGCTTGACAAGGCCTCTACCTTGTTGAGTCTCTATTCTAAATATCTATTATCTATTAATAATATACACTTAATAACAGTAAATATTTAACAACAGTAGATATAGAAGAATTGTGACTATGATTACTATGAGCAGTTCTTTAAGCACTGAAGCATTATTTAAATCACATCTCTTCTGCATCACTCTTTGTTTTCTCAGTTGTTTCAGGAGCAGAAGCTTTCTTGACTCTGGAGTAGTGGATCCAGGGTCCTTTGCCAGAGACTTTGACTGCAGTGAGGGTAGTCAGCAGGACTTGGAATGGTCCTTTCCACTTGGCTTGTAGAGGTTCATTGTCCCACCACTTGATATAGACCCAGTCTCCAGGTTGGAACAGATGTGCAGGTGTGTCCAGTCCGATGGGTCTGGATAGCACGATGTAATTCTGGAGCTTCTACAAAGTGGAACCTAAAGCCATTAGATATCTCTGTAAATCAAGCTTTCCTTTTATATGAATTTCACCTGGAATGTGTGGAATCTGGTATGGCCTACCATACAGTATTTCATAGGGACTGATGTTATCCTTCCGCCTTGGCTGTATGTGGATTCTTAGTAAAGCTATAGGCAAGGCCTGAACCCATGTCATAGATGTTTCTTGACAAATTTTGCTAATTTGTGTTTTAAGGGTTCCATTCATACGTTCGACTTTACCACTCGCTTGGGGTCTATAAGGTGTATGCAGATCCCAAGTAATTCCCAAAATCTGACTGACTTCTTTAATTACTGTGGCAACAAAGTGTGGTCCCCTATCTGATCACATTCCCAGGGGAACCCCAAACCTCGGAATTATATGATTGATCAAAACCTTTACCACTTCTTTGGCTGTGTTAGTGCGACAGGGGTAAGCTTCGGGCCATCCACTAAAAGTGTCAACCAATAACAGTATGTACCGGTATCCCTCTCTATATGGTAATTCAGCAAAATCTATTTGCCAGTAATCTCCAGGAAGATCCCCTGCTTTTGTTACTCCTAACACAACTCTTTTCCTTGTATCAGGATTGTTTTTGCAGCAGACTTCACATTTGCTTACTACTGTTTCTGCAATTTCAGTCATTCCTTTTCCTATTACTACCTTTTTTAGATGTTTTAGAAGGTTTTCAGTCCCAAAATGTGTGTTTTCATGTTCTCTCTGAGCTAGCTCTTGAAGAATAAGGGGTGGAAATTGTATTGGGTCTGACTGGGGTAAAGCTCACAGGCCTTACACTGCTGTACTTTGCTTTGGTAGCTGGTGTTGATAACAGAGCAGTGTTTTGGCTACTGCCAAGCTGTGCTGTCCCTGTGACATTCCTTCCCCCACTGAAGGGGATGGAGGGGGCAAGATCCTGGGAGGGGACACCAGCAGGCCAGCTGACCCCAGTCAGCCAAAGGGATATTCCATACCATATGACATCAGCTCAGATATATAAGGGAAGGAAGAGAGGAGGAGGAGGAGGCACTCAGGGCTGGTCCATGTTTGCCTCCTTGAACAACCTTCATGCGAGCTGAAGCCCTGCTTCCCAGAAAGTGTCTGGACATCGCTACTGATGGGAAGTAGAGATTGATTGTTTTCCCCTCTGCTCTTGCGTGCGCAACTCTCGGCTTGCTTGTTCTATTTTTTTCCCCGCTGTAACAAAATTACCTTTTCTTACCCTGGTAGTTTTTTTCAATATTATTCTCTCTCCTCTCCCAGTGGGAGAGGGAGTGATAGAGTGACTGAGTGGGCACCTGGCACCTAGCCAGGGTCAACCCACGACAGTCTCTTTTGGCGCCCGAACGTGGGGCGAGATAAAGGCAGTTTTTTCTATATACACATATATTGCATGCTCTAGTAATTACCAATAGCAGCTCTCAATAGTAAGCTCCTGCGTGGCATACGGCCTTCGGCTGCCACACTGCTTATCTTTGTTTTGCTATGTTTGGGAACATGTTGAAACAAACAATGACTGTGAATGAATATAACTCCTTCTCTCTGCCCTGGGTGAATTTGAGTATGGATGATCTTTTACTGCAGGCTCCTGTGATTATTGCCAACCCTTTCATAAGCTTCCTGATATTATTAATAATATTTGCCAACACTGTTACCTTATGGAATTCATGGAAATTGTCATCTCCCTGGTACAGAAGGAAACGACCCTTGGGGGAGGAGCTGTTAAAATCTGCCCTGCGGTACCCAGTTCCTGGGTGGAAAGGTATATGGAGGGATTTGGGCAGGTTCCTAGGGCAGTTATCACCTCCCGTTGCCTGGGAGTTTACTCCTGAAGAGGTAAATAACCCTAACAAACTGGCCCGTCGGCTGACAGAAGGGTGCCTCGTTTACTCTCAGGAATGCGAGCAGCTTCTCACCCTGTACTGGGGGCTGGCCTGGGCCTACCGGGCCTCTGTTCAATATTCTCAGAGGACTGTGGTTGAGGCAGGAACTCAAACTGTGCCTGAGGACACTATAGATGAGACAGGGACACAAACTACAGCTGTGGCTGAGGCGGGGATACAAACCATAACAACTATGTCTGAGATAAGAACCCAAACCACAACAACTGCAGTAATTGCCCCAGTAGTGAAAAAAAATGGACAAGGCAAGTTTCAGGCCGATTAGTAAGAGAAGAAGAAGAAGAGGAAGAGGAAGAAGAGATGGGGCTAGATCAAGAGGCAGGTCCCTCAGCAAAGGAATCAAAGGGAGTGAGGCAGATTAAACAGGAGACCGAAGCTACTCGGTCCCTGACCCAGTCAGAACTTCGAGACTTGCGAAAGGATTACAGCCGCCAGTCAGGTGAGAGGATTCCTGCATGGCTGCTGCGATGCTGGGATAATGGGGCCGATAGTCAGCAGTTAGAAGGTCATGAAGCCCAACAGCTAGGATCCCTTGCTAGGGATCGGGAAATTGAAAGAGGACTTGCAAAGAAAGGAGTAACTTCTAGCCTCTGGAGATGGCTTCTTTCAAGTGTGAAGGCAAGATATCCTTTTAAGGAAGATCTTGTAAAGTCCCCAGGGAAGTGGACCAATGTGGATGAAGGTATCCAGTACTTGAGAGAATTAGCAGTGCTGGAAATTGTCTATAGTGATCTAAAGGATGATAGCGTCACCATAGATCCAGAGGATATCCCTTGTACACTTGCCATGTGGAGGAAGGTGGTTCAAGGCACCCCAGCATCATATTCCAGCAGCTTGGTGGCACTTTATTACCCAAAAATGGATACACCAACTGTAGAGTTGGCGTCCGCCTGGCTCCGAAATGTAGAAGAAACTCTGGGTGCTCCCTCATCCCTGCGAGCCAGCACTCCAACTTTTAGAGGCAGCCCAAGAGACCGCTCCTCTCCAACCCCAGTCAGAGAGAAAGGAACCCCCAAGAACAGGCCACGTAACGAGCTCTGGATTTTCCTGCGTGAGCATGGAGACGACATGAGGAAATGGGATGGTGAACCCACCTCTAAGCTGAGCGCCTGGGTCCGAGAACTGAGGGGGAAGAGACCTGTTAAGAAGGGGCTGCCCAAGAAGACTGTCAGTGTAGTTACCACAGAAAGACCAGAAGACAATCAGCGATTTCCCAGATATAAGAGAACTAAAACTGTTTCCTACAGTCCTGAGGAGGGAACTTCTGATTTGGCATCACAAAGGACAGACAGTGAATACTCTGACCAAGAACAGGAATAGAGGGTCCCTGCCTCCAGCCAGGAGGAGGAAAGGGATGACCGGGTATACTGGACGGTGTGGATTCGATGGCCTGGCACATCAGATCCACAGAAGTACAAAGCTTTGGTGGACACCGGTGCACAGTGTACACTGATGCCATCAAGGCACAAGAGTGCAGAAGCCATCTGGATCTCTGGAGTGACAGGGAGATGCCAAGAGTTGTCGGTAGTAAAAGCTGAGGTGAGCTTAACAGGGGACAGATGGCAAAGGCACCCCATTGTGACTGGCCCAGAGGCCCCTTGTATCCTTGGCATTGACTACCTCAGGAGAGGGTATTTTAAGGATCCAAAGGGATATCGATGGGCCTTTGGCATAGCTGCGGTGAATACAGAGAAGATCAAACAGTTATCCACCCTGCCTGGCCTCTCAGAAGATTCCTTCATCCTAGGATTGCTGCAGGTGGAAGATCAACAAGTACCGATTGCTACCAGGACAGTGCACCGGAGGCAGTATCGTACCAACCGGGACTCCGTGACTCCTATCCATGAACTAATTCGTCGACTGGAGAGCCAAGGAGTTATCAGCAGGACCCGCTCACCCTTCAACAGCCCCATATGGCCAGTGCGGAAGTCAAATGGGGAATGGCGGCTGACAGTAGACTATCGGGGCCTGAATGAAGTCACACCACCTCTCAGTGCTGCCGTACCAGACATGTTGGACCTCCAATATGAGCTAGAGTCAAAAGTAGCCAAATGGTATGCCACGATTGACATAGCTAATGCATTTTTCTCAATCCCTCTGGCGGCAGAGTGCAGGCCACAATTTGCTTTCACTTGGAGGGGTGTCCAGTACACCTGGAACCGACTGCCCCAGGGGTGGAGACACAGCCCCACCATCTGCCATGGCCTGATCCAGGCTGCTCTGGAACAGGGTGGAGCTCCGGAACACCTGCAATATATTGATGATATCATTGTGTGGGGTGATACAGCAGGAGAAGTTTTTGAAAAAGGGAAGAAAATAATCCAAATTCTTCTGAAAGCTGGTCTTGCCATAAAACAAAGTAAGGTGAAGGGACCTGCACAGGAGATCCAGTTTCTGGGAATAAAATGGCAGGATGGGCGCCGTCATGTGCCTTCAGAGGTGGTTGACAAAATTGCCAATATGTCTCCACCAGTTACTAAGAAAGAAACACAAGCTCTCTTGGGCCTTGTAGGATTCTGGAGAATGCACATTCCAGGCTATAGTCAACTTGTGGGCCCCCTCTATCGAGTGACCCGGTGTCGCAGTAGAGACGGACACACGACACGCGAGTAGTCCAAGGACAAAGAAGAAGTAGTACTTTATTCGTCTATGCTAACATCTTTATACCCTTTTTCCCAGCTACTGTGATATGCTATTATTGGCTGCGTGACAAACAACACCAAGGCTGTCTACATAACAAGAACTTTTCCCAGCACATCCTAACAAGCTACACAAGCAGTTAACTATACACTATAAATCCTCCACCACATTCTTGATGCTCTTCTGCAAGGCCATCTCTGGGTGCAAAACATCTTCCCTGGTTATCTTCTTGGCTGTCCCCCACTGTGGCTGCAGGTGTTCATACCATTGCTTTCTCACAGGGCTTTCTCACGGGTAAATTCTGATCGCTTTCAAGTCCATGTCCGAGAGGCTTTCAGGCCTGCTGTCAGCCTCATCCATCCCCACAATTCCCCCTTTTTGTTTTACTACCACAAAGGCAGTGTTTATCGATCTCTGCAGGGCCCTTTGCAGAAAAGACAACAAACACGGCACCAATAGTAAGAACAAAAACACAACAAGCAAGATGACACTTCCCATTTTCAACAGATCTTTGAGCCATCCTGTGATGCCCCAGCCACTAAACCATGTATCAAACCCACTAACAGTCTTTCTCAACTTTTGCACTCCATTCTGCAGCTCTTGAATATTTGCAAAGATAGACCTTGAATTGTCTGACAAATTCATACAGCACATTCCTCCGAAATCCTCACAACCATGCCCATGTGCTAAAAGCAAAAAATCAACGGCTGCACGATTTTGTAAGGTAGCATGCCTTACTGAGCGAACATCGGTTAGTAATCCTGCTAAAGCTGCTGAAGTTTCATTAGTACGTTTAGCAAGCCAGCACTCTAATTTATCAAGCGTAGCTAAAGCTTGAGCTGCAGCAACACCCGGAGCAAACACTGAAGCAGCTATTCGTGATCCCTTTCCCCAAAATGTTGGATCATCTCTGCAGTTTTTGTTACAGGAATCAAGATGCCGTCTCTGGCGCAAGGAATGCATCATCCTTCGCCCGCGGTGCAAAGAATGAGACATGTTTGCTACCATAGAAAGATCTGGAGCAAGCATTGTCAAGCGTCCGATCGTGCATGGTCCACCTATCATATTGGACAGGAGGCCAGCCCATGCACGATCCCCGCAAAGCAAAAACAAACCCGAGGGTAATTGTTTCGGCACTTGGTTAGTAAAAGCAACACCTGAGCTATCATTGCACCAAAGTGAAACATTAGAATACCATGGCTGGATGGGTGACACCTCATTGGAGGACTCACCAGACCGTGCTTGTGAAGCTTTAAAGCGTACACAAGTCGAAGCTCTAATGGATCCTAAGATGTCAATTTCTTGGGGTTCAAGCAGTTTAGGTGTTGAAACTAGCTTTGTACCATTTGCATATTTCCCATTAACAAGCGCATTAATTTCTGTGCGATTATGTAGCGGCACACCTACTAAGCATGTTTTAAAAGGAGATTGTGGGGTAGCAAGCGAAACACACATAGAAGATTGATTTAAGGCATGAGCTAATGTTATCCATACCTTCTCTGGCATAGGAGGCAGAGGAGGCAACATGGGCCTTCCTCCCCCTATGCAAAACCCCATGATGACAATCATTAATATCCAAGGTTCAGGTCGATCCATCGCTGTTCCGGGGGCGATTTTGCTGTAAGTCCGGCCTCACACACCGCGCTGGCACCCAATGGGCTCCAGTATCTGTGGAGACACAAGCATATCTACACCCCCAAGTGATGAGGTCCCATGGACTCTCCCACTTGTTGTTAATCAAATCTCTGACCTGCACCTTTCCTCAAGGGATATTCACTGTTCTGTCTGACTGCAAAGAAAGAAAATGCTTTAGAAATATAGGAATATTAGAATCAGAAGGCACTGTGAGATGATTGATTGTATACAAAGCTTTTGCAGTCTGCTCTGCGGGGGTTCCCCTATCATTCCCCCTTTTTGTTTTAATTAACGTAAGTTTGTCTATGGCATTACCAGCCACCTGTCACAGGCAGTGTAATAAGTAAGAAACACACATAGACATAAGAATACTTTTAACACCCATGTGATAAAACCTCTAAGTGATCAATGATATTCTGTGATTCTTCATGACCCAATTATGGAACTGTGAAATACTATACCAACAGTCAGGGTCTGTGACAGCTGGCACCTTGTTTCAGTGAGGGCCGGGGGATCCCTCCCGGGTGAGATCCCCAAGTCCACCCCAAAAGGGGTGCAGCTCATATAAACTCAAATTATGAAGTCAAACCTGACTTAAGTATGATTTGGATGCAGAAACACCTGGGCCTGTTGGTAGATGTCCGACCAGGGAGAGTCCAGGCTTGGCCAGAGCCAGGACCCCAGCTGGAGGGACTTCCCTAACACAGATCTTATGAGAAAGCCGTTAGAAACAGCACCTAGGAAGGTTACTTAAAGCTGAACAAATCATGGAGACAGTTATATAAACATAGTACAGGTTGTGCAGACTGTAAAGTAACAGACGTTGTCAACTACCTTTAACTAAGAAGACCATGGTACCATGAACATGATTATTAAAAGAATGCATATATATCACTGTACGTACGTAATCTTAACCTAATCTTTCCTATAACACAGATAGTTATGCATAACTGCAGTCAACTTTCACAGAATCTAGTTGTAATACTTAATTTTAACAGAACTTAATAAACCTAATAGCATTTTAACAACATATTTATAGTTATTAATACATCAGGGGTGATCTGGAGTTATGAATACATCAGGAGTGACAGTTTGGGAGAGTTCCAAAGACAGCGTTACGAGCTGCGAGTACACAGATCCATCCCTTCTTCGAGCAGGGATGCAGGTGTGTGGTATTGTCTCCAGGGTCACTGTACTTCGAGGTTCAGCTGTAGATACAGAACTCAACACTCATTAACATAAAGTAAAAACAAGAAAAACTGGAAAACAGATCGAAATTCAGTTATCCATTTCTGTCTGGTCATACAATTCCTATCAGCAATTCACAGAGACGTCTGGCTTTCTCAAGCAGTTGTTAGTCAAAGGCTTCTCATCGCCCCTGTCATCCAGGTTGCAGAGTAACAGGGGACCTGGCCCCCGGGCGGGGGGGGGAGCCATGTAAGTCTGCATTGACAGCATGTCCTGAGTTGGCAGCATGCCCTGCGGAGGTGTTTGTGTCTGAGCACCCCTGCCCCTTTCGGGCTCTGCTTCCCGTTTCTCGAGTTTCCTAAAAATTGACCATTTACATGAGACTTGAATTTATATTGTTTTGCAAAATGACCAGGTTTCCCACATCATTGACAAGAGAAAACTGCTGTATTCCCAATTCCTTTCTGCTTTTTCCCTGTTTGTTCCTGTTTACAATCAGTTTTCAAATGCCCTTGCTGTCTGCATGCATAGCATTTCTGAGGTGGTCGTAAAATGGCTGCTAAAGCAGTCATTTTATGTTCCACAGACCCAACCTTAGCACAAGCTGTAACCATATCTGTTAATGAAGGATCCCCCGGAAGGGTATAAATCACCTTTTTACAATCCTCATTTGCATTTTCCCGGGCTAACTGTTTACACAAGATCTGCCGTAACTGTTCGTCCTCAACTTGTCTCTCCAGGGCTGCTGAAATCCTTTCTGCAAATTGCAAAAATGGTTCCTTTGTCCCTTGAACTACTTTTACAAATCGAGGTCTGGGAGAAGCCATTTCTATGGTTTTTATCAATGCTCCCATTCCTAGCTTCTGACATAGTTCGAGGATCAAAGGATGCCATTGGGCTTGTGTGTCCGGGTTAGCAAATGCACCCCTTCCCATCAAGGCATCAGATCCCACTGCATACCTAGGATCGTCCTGAGGTCTGTGCATATTCTCTACTGCGGCTCTCTCTGCCATCTGTCTCCAGTTACTCTCAAAAACTCCGAACTGCACGGGCTGAAACAACACCTGAGCAAGGTGCTTGATATCAAAAGGTGCAAGCAAGTCTGTGTTTATCACTCGAATTACTTGCATAACTTCTGGAGACCCCAGGCCATATTTAGTAATTCTTTCTTGCAAATCCTGCACTACCCTCCAGGCAATCACCTGATGACTATCTTGCTGATTAGTTCCTGGTGTAGCTTTAAACACGGGATACGCGTGAACACCGTCTCCTGCACCAGCACTCCCCCCAGCAGCCCCCTCACTGATCATTTCAGTGTCAATTGTAAACACATCACTATTAAGATTAGGCATACCCAGCCTTTCAACCAGCTCCCAATCCCCACACTCAAGGGCTCTACGTTTGACTTGTTCCCAAAACCGAGCCGGTTGTCTCGGCTGCACTGTCACCTGACAAGGAGGCAGTGTCCAGGGCCTGGTTTTCCAAGCCTTATTAGAGCGACGACGATCCCTCTTTCTCTCCTGTGAACGCTCCCGCATTGACGCAGCCTCTGAGATTCCCCGATCAATTTCCCTTTCCTCCCCACTATCACTGTCCATGTCAGAGTCCTTTGGCAGTGGAGGAAACATTTCCAAAGGCTGTTCCGCAGGAGGCTGCACAGTCTGTGGAGATGGAAGCGGGGGGGCCGCGGTGGCAGGCTGTGCAGCAGAGTCTGTTCTCCGCTCTTTTAAACTCGTTTTTGCTAATTGGTCAGCAGGCGAGGGATACACTCGCTCCTGCCGTACAAGGTCTCTAGGAGAAGGATAAGTGGGCAGCACATAGTCTTTTGGAGAGATATATGACCTTTCAGCAACACCACTGTTTTTAGCAGAAGCAGGCTGAGTCTGAGGCAGGTCAGGGGCCGCTCTCTCCGAACAGCACCCATCTCCCCCCTCTAACTCCATCTGCTCATCCTCTACAAGATTTATAGCTGTCTTTTCATTAGGTTGTCCTCCCTTTTCTTGCTCCTCTCTCTGTTTCTTTAAAACATCAAAGAGCGAGCGCCAGGTTGTTGCCAACTTTCGTGCCTCTTTATCTCCCCGAGAAATAGCTTCCCACAGTTCATCTCCAACTGCTTTCCAGGAGCTTAAACTAAAAGCAAAACTCTCATCTGCTGGAAAATCATGCGATTTTGCCCACAATAACATTTTTTTCAATGCATCATCTGTTATGCTAGCCCCTGTGCTTTTTAACAAAACTTTCCATGTAGACAGCACAGTCTTTTCCTGGCTAGATAAATTATTTCCCATATTAAATTTGTTCCCAACGGCTCACCTTAATCAAGGTGTCAAAGTTCGGTCGACCAAAACAGAATCCTCTGCTCTCAAGCTACGTTGGGCTCCGTCTCCAGCGGCACCTCGCCCTGCCGCTCCGTTCCCACTTTTTCAAGCAGGCGTCCTGCTCTCTTGGCAGGCTCCTTGGATTACCTTTATCTTTTATCCCGTTCAGTCCCGAACAAGTCGGCCAAGGGATCGCGCCGACCCCGAAGATCGCGTCGGTTCGCCGATCGCGCTGTATCACATCGGGCTCACGGATCACGTCGGGGTCCCCAGTTGTCGCAGTAGAGACGGACACACGACACGCGAGTAGTCCAAGGACAAAGAAGAAGTAGTACTTTATTCGTCTATGCTAACATCTTTATACCCTTTTTCCCAGCTACTGTGATATGTTACTATTGGCTGCGTGACAAACAACACTAAGGCTGTCTACATAACAAGAACTTTTCCCAGCACATCCTAATAAGCTACACAAGCAGTTAACTATACACTATAAGTCCTCCACCACATTCTTGATGCTCTTCAGCAAGGCCATCTCTGGGTGCAAAACATCCTCCCTGGTTATCTTCTTGGCTGTCCCCCACTGTGGCTGCAGGTGTTCATACCATTGCTTTCTCACAGGGCTTTCTCACGGGTAAATTCTGATCGCTTTCAAGTCCATGTCCGAGAGGCTTTCAGGCCTGCTGTCAGCCTCATCCATCCCCACAACCCGGAAGAAGAATGACTTCAAGTGGGGCCCTGAGCAGAAACAGGCCTTTGAGGAAATCAAACAAGAAATAGCTCGTGCGGTGGCTCTTGGGCCTGTTCGGACAGGACCAGATGTGCAAAATATACTCTACACTGCAACTGGGGAGCAGGGCCTCACCTGGAGCCTCTGGCAGAGGACCGCAGGAGAAACCCGAGGTCGGCCACTAGGATTCTGGAGCAGGAGTTACCGAGGATCAGAAGCCCACTATACTCCAACTGAAAAAGAAATTCTAGCGGCTTATGAGGGGGTTCGAGCAGCCTCAGAAGTTGTTGGGACAGAAGCATGTCTCCTCTTGGCACCACGATTGCCTGTCCTACACTGGATGTTCAAAGGAAACATTCCCTCCGTGCATCATGCAACCAGTGCTACATGGAGTAAGTGGGTGGCCTTAATTACACAACGAGCCCGAATGGGAAAACCCAACTTCCCAGGAATCCTAGAAGAGATTTTGAGTTGGCCAGAAGCCAGAGATTTTGGAGCACTGTCTGAGAAGGTGACTCGTGCCCAAGAAGCACCACCATATAACGAGTTACCAGAAAACAAAAGAAAATACGCTTTATTTACCGATGGATCCTGTCGAGTGACAGGAAACCATTGGAGGTGGAAAGCTGCTGTGTGGAATCCCACACGACAAGTCATTGAGGTTGCTGAAGGGGAAGGTGAATCAAGCCAGTTTGCAGAGGTGAAAGCCATCCAACTAGCCCTAGAGATTGCTGAGAGAGAAAAGTGGCCCATCCTCTATCTCTGTACTGACTCCTGGATGGTGGCTAATTCCCTATGGGGATGGCTGCAGCAGTGGAAGAAAACCAACTGGCAGCGCAGGGGAAAACCCCTCTGGGCTGCTGCATTATGGCAAGACATTTCTGCACGGATAGAAAACATGACTGTGAAAGTACGCCATGTAGATGCCCATGTGCCCAGAAGTCGTGCCACTGAGGAGCATCAAAACAACGAACGGGTAGATAAGGCCACCAAAATTGGAATAGCTCAGGTGGACCTAGATTGGGAGAGAAAGGGTGAGCTGGGAGCAGGAGGATTGGTGCTTGGGGCTACTATACATGAGCTGATGAAGAACGAATTTCAGCAAGGGGCAAGAGAAAGGCCACAATGAACAGGGATGGTGCCAGTCCTCGACAATCAAGTTTACTATTCCTCCTGCCCTGACCCCACATTCTGCTGGAAATGGAGGCCACGTGGAAGGATGCGAGAGGACAGGAGATAGTAGTTAATGTGATGGGGATGGTTTAAGGATGTAGCTTAAATTGCATGTGTGAGTAGAAAAGGATTTCTGAGCATGATGCAAATGGTATGGAATAAGGGGTGGAAATTGTATTGGGTCTGACTGGGGTAAAACTCACAGGCCTTACACTGCTGTACTTTGCTTTAGTAGCTGGTGTTGATAACAGAGCAGTGTTTTGGCTACTGCCAAGCTGTGCTGTCCCTGTGACATTCCTTCCCCCACTGAAGGGGATGGAGGGGGCAAGATCCTGGGAGGGGACACCAGCAGGCCAGCTGACCCCAGTCAGCCAAAGGGATATTCCATACCATATGACATCACCTCAGATATATAAGGGAAGGAAGAGAGGAGGAGGGGGAGGTACTCGGGACTTGTCCATGTTTGCCTCCTCGAACAACCACCACGCGTGCTGAAGCCCTGCTTCCCAGTAAGCGTCCGGACATCGCTACTGATGGGAAGTAGAGATTGATTGTTTTCCCTTCTTGCACTTGCGCGCGCAACTTTCAACTTGCTTGTTCTATTTTTTTCCCCACTGTAATAAAACTGCCTTTACTCACCCTGATAGTCTTTTTCAATATTATCCTCTCCCCTCTCCCAGCGGGAGGGGGAGTGATAGAGTGACTGAGTGGGCACCTGGCCCCTGGCCGGGGTCAACCCACGACAGGACTACAACTTGGTTTGGTGGTATAACAGGCCACCCACTTTCTGTGATCTCAGCCTTGAGAGATTTAATAAGCTTCTGATCTGCTTGATCGTACTTTGGGATGAACCCTGATAAGTTTACTTCTTTTTTGGGAATTACTGCGAGAATACCTTTTTCTGCAACTCCTTTTGCTGCTTTGTCAGCAAAGCAATTTCCCAATTCTGGAGTGGTTTTCCCTTTTTGGTGATCCCTGCAGTGCATGATAGCTGCTTCTGTGGGTTTTCTAATGCTCTCTAAGAGGGCAAGTATTTGTTCAGCGTGTTTAATTTGATTACCTTGTGCGTTCAGCAGTCCTCTTTCTTTCCAGATTGCTCCATGGGCATGGATGACACTAAATGCATGTTTAGAGTCAGTCCATATATTTACCTTCTTTCCTTCACTCAGGTCCAGGGCCCTCGTCAGTGCAATCAGTTCAGCTTTCTGTGATGACACATCTGCTGGCAGGGCCTTCGCCTCAATTACCTTGTCTTGAGTGGTCACTGCATAGCCTGTCATCCTTTTACCATTTCTCATAAAGCTGCTCTGTAAAAAGCTCCCAGTCTGGATTGTCTAGGGGCACATCCTTCAGATCTGTTCGGCTGGAGTAGACCTCTTCTATTGTCTGCAAACAATCATGCTCAGGGACATTGTAAGTTAGCGTGGAAGACAGAAACATGGCAGGATTAAAAACAGAAGTTGTTTTCAAGGTGACATCATCTTGTTCTAGTAGCACTGATTGATATTTAAGCATCCGGTTGCTGGACAGCCAATGTCCCCCCTTTTGCTCGAGCACAGCCGCTACGGCATGAGGTATGTACACTACAATGTGCTGTCCAAGGGTTAGTTTTCGGGCCTCTTGGATCAAGATGACAGTAGCTGCCATGGCTTTCAAACACCCCGGCCAGCCTTGGGCAACATTGTCTAGCTGTTTGGAAAAGTAAGCCACAGCTCTCCGTTGGTTCCCGAGGCGTTGAGCTAGTACCCCTAAAGCAACATTCAATCTTTCGTAAGTAAACAGTTCAAAAGATTTAGTTAAGTCTGGCAATCCCAGTGCTGGAGCTGACATTAGGGAGTGTTTCAGCTGTTTAAAAGCTGCCCTTGTGTTTTCTGTCCATATGATAATTCCATTTTCAGCTGCTTTTAATGCTCCATATAGGGGTTTTACCAGCAGTCCATAATTTGCTATCCACAAACGACACCAACCTACCATTCCCAGGAAAGCTTGCATCTCCCTCACAATGTGCGGCTCTGGGAGTTGACAGATGGCTTCTTTCCATTCTTTGCTGAGCTGTTGGTGTCCAGGAAAGATCTCGAGCCCCAAGTAAATTACTGCTTCTTTGGCAATCTGTGCTTTGTCTTTAGAAACTCTGTACCCACTCAGTCCCAACAAGTTTAATAAACTGATGGTAAATTTAATGCAGTCATCCCTGGTTTTAGCCGCAATCAGAATGTCATCCACATATTGAAGAATAACTCCCTCTGGCTCCTGTCTTTTCCAGTCCTCTAGTTCCTTTGCTAGCTTATTTCCAAACACCGTGGGACTGTTCTTGTACCCCTGGGGCAAAACGGTCCAAGTAAGTTGACTTTTCCTCCCTGTCTCAGGATTCTCCCACTCAAAAGCAAAAAGCTCTTGGCTGTTTTTATGCACAGGAATGCAGAAAAAGGCATCCTTCAGGTCTATCACAGTAAACCACCCTAATTCGTCTGTCAGTGCAGTCAAAAGGGTATATGGGTTTGCCACAACTGGGTCTATGTCTTCAGTAAT
>JAVTVJ010002507.1:0-31203 GCA_034509425.1 Eopsaltria australis
TGGATGTGTTTGGATGTGTCTGGAGATGTTTGGATGTGTTTGGATGTGTCTGGAAGTGTCTGGATGTGTCTGGATGTGTTTGGATGTGTTTGGATGTGCCTGGAGGTGTTTGGATGTGTTTGGAGACGTTTGGAAGTGTTTGGGTGTGTCTGGACATGTTTGGATGTGCCTGGAGGTGTTTGGAAGTGTTTGGAGGTGTTTGGAAGTGTTTGGATGTGCCTGGAAGTGTTTGGATGTGTCTGGACGTTTCTGGATGTATCTGGATGTGCATGGGCATGTTTGGAGGTGTCTGGGATTTTTTTTAATGTGTCTGGATGTGCTTGGACATTTCTGGATGTTTTTGGCAGTGTTTGGATGTTTCTGGATGTGCCTGGACTAGTCTGGATTTTTCTGGAGGAGTCTGGATATTTCTGGATATTTCTGGGTTTGTCTGGACATGTTTGGATGTGTCTGGACGTGCCTGGATTTGTTTGGATGTGTCTGGATGTACTTGGACGTTCCTGGATGTTTTTGGAAGTATTTGGATGTTGCTGGATGTGTTTGGATGTATCTGGATGTTGCTGGACTTGTCTGGATTTTTCTGGAGGCGTCCGGATGTTCCTGGATATTTCTGGGTATGTCTGGATGTGTTTGGATGTGCCTGGATTCGTTTGGATGTATCTGGATGGGCTTGGATGTTTCTGGATGTTTTTGGAAGTGTTTGGATGTTGCTGGATGTGTGTGGATTTGTTCGGATGTACCTGGATGTGTCTGGATGTTTCTGGATGTGCATGGGCATGTTTGGAGGTATCTGGAATTTTTTTGGATGTGCCTGGATGTGTTTGGATGTATCTGGATGTATTTGGATGTTTCTGGATGTGTTTGGAAGTGTTTGGATGTGCCTGGATTTGTTTGGATGTACCTGGATGTGTTTGGATGTTTCTGGATGTGCACGGGCGTGTTTGGAGGAGTCTGGAATTTTTTTTGGCTGTGTCTGGCTGTGTCTGGATGTGTTTGGAAGTGTTTGGAAGTGTCAGGATTTTTTCTGGCTGTGTCTGGCTGCGCACCCACTCTCCACCACCCCAGCCCAGCACCCAAACCCGTTCCAACTTCTGTTCCATAAAACATCAGGGAAAAGGAATCCCACAAAACACCAGAAACTCCTGGAATTCCTTGAAACACCAGAAACCCCTGGAATTCCATTAAATACAAGCCTGGAATTCCATGAACCACCAGAAACTCCAGGAAATCCATAAGATACGAGCCCTGGAATTCCATGAGGTACGAGCCTGGAACTCCATGAAACACCAGAAACCCCTGGAATTTCACGAAATGAGCCTGGAACTCCATGAAACACCAGAAACCTCTGGAATTCCATTAAATATGAGCCTGGAGCTCCACGAACCACCAGAAACCCCCGGAATTCCATGAGATAGAAGCCTGGAACTCCACGGAATGCCAGAAATGCCTGGAATTCCATGAAATACAAGCCCAGAATTCCATGAACCACCAGAAACCCCAGGAAATCCATGAGATACGAGCCTGGAGCTCCATAAACCACCAGAAACCCCTGGAATTCCACAAAACACCAGAAACCCTAGAATTGCATGAGATACAAGCCTGGAACTCCATGCAACACCAGAAACCCCTGGAATTCCTCAAGATACGAGCCCAGAATCCCACGAAACACCAGAAACCCCTGGAACTCCACGAAACACCAGAAACCCCTGGAATTCCATGAAATCCGAGCCCAGAATCCCACGGAACACCAGAAACCCCTGGAATTCCACGAAACACCAGAAACCCCTGGAATTCCACGAAATCCGAGCCCAGAACCCCTGGAATCCCTCAAGATACGAGCCCAGAATCCCACGAAAGACCAGAAACCCCCGGAACTCCACGTAACACTGGAAACACCTGGAACTCCTTGAAATATGACCCTGGAACTCCAGGAAACACCAGAAACCCCTGGAATTCCTCAAGATACAAGCCCAGAATCCCACGGAACACCAGAAACCCCCGGAACTCCACGTAACACCAGAAACCCCTGGAACTCCTTGAAATACGACCCTGGAACTCCACGGAACACCAGAAACCCCTGGAACGCCACGAAATCCGAGCCCGGAATTCCATGAACCACCCGGACCCGCCCTCCCCGGAGCTGCAGAGGCTCCCCCCGGGCCCCGGGGGCGGCGGCAGGACCCACCTTGGCGGGGTTGAGGGCGGTGATGACCCACACGCAGTAGGCGTTGTTGTCGTACTGCACGGGGTAGTTGGGGGACGTGATGACCCCGCTGGGCCCGCGCAGGTACGTGTCACACATCCTGGCTGGGGACACAAAGGGGACAGTCAGCACTGGGGGGGTGCCTCTTCAAGATGGGGAGGAGGGGTGGGAGTGGGAGACGGCGGGAATGTGGGAGTCGGTGTTTTCGCGGAATGAATGGGTGCTCGCTGCCACACTCGGCAGGAAAAGGATGGAATTGTTCTGGGAGGAGTGGGGCCATCAAACGCTGATCCCAGCAAACACTGATCCCATCAAAATCTGATCCATCAAAATCTGATCCCGTCAAAATCTGATCCCATCATCCCATCAAACCCTGATCCAAACAAACCCTGATCCCATCCAGCTGTGATCCCATCAAACTCTGATTCCATGAAACCCTGACCCCATCAAAATCTGATCCTAACAAACCCTGATCCAAACAAACCCTTCTCCCATCAAACCCTGATCTCATCAAACCCTTCTCCCATCAAATCCTGATCCCATCCAACCCTGATCCCACCAAAATTGGATCCCATCAAACCCTGATCTCGTCAAACTGGGATCCCATCAAAATCTCATCCCATCAAATCCTGATTCCATCAAACTCTGATCCCATCAAACCTTGATCCCATCCAACCCTGATCCCATCCAACTCTGATCCCATCCAACCCTGATCCCACCAAACCCTGATCCCACCAAACCCTGATCCCAACAAACTCTGATCCCAACAAACCCTGATCCCATCCAACTCTGATCCCATCCAACCCTGATCCCATCCAACCCTGATCCCACCAAACCCTGATCCCAACAAACTCTGATCCCAACAAACTCTGATCCCAACAAACCCCGACCCCATCAAACCTTGATCCCATCAAATCCCGATCCCATCCAACTCTGAACCCAACAAACTCTGATCCCAACCAACCCTGATCCCATCCAACTCTAATCCCATCCAGTCTTGATCCCAACAAACCCTGATCCAAACAAACCCCAATCCCACCAAATCCTGATCCTATCTAACCCTGATCCCAACAAATCCTGATCCCATCAAAATTGGATCCCATCCAGCCCTTATCCCACCAAATCCTGATCCCATCAGGAATCCTGTGCTTCCCCAGGAGCACCATCCTGTTCCATGGAGTGGTTTTTTTTCCCATGGAATAAACATTAATTCCCATTTTGCCCGTGGCCCTTCTGTTTTCATTCCCTCCCTGAAATGTCACCCTCTGATATTTGTAAAGCTAACAAAGAACAACTCGTAATGTTTTTAATTGAATCCCTTTAAAGCTCTTAAAATCACAAATACGGTTGGGTTTTGTTTTTTTTTTTTCCCACCCAGTTCTTTTTTTCTTTAATTTCATCTGCAGATTTCTTTTTTTTTTTTTTTTCCCAGGGATTTGGAATCCCATCTAATTGTTGAAACAAGCCTGGAATAAATTGAATCAGTGTAAGAGGATATTTGGCATAAATACGTGACACTATGAAGGAAATTTCTGGTGTCCTCCTGCAACGGATAAGAAAGGATTTGCCTGCATTATTCTGTTTCTGGGAATCAACTTTAATTTTTTTAGCTGCTCATTTTCATGTTTTGGTTTTTTTTTTTCTTTCTTTTTAAAAATTTTGGGTTTTATTTAATCTTTCTGCCACTTTTTTTTCCCCAGTTTGTTCCGTTTTTTTTTTTTTTTTAATGGGTTTCTCTCAAATTCCAGAGTCAGTCCCAGATTTTAACACCTTCAATAATTCTTAATGATTTCTTAATTGTTCAATAATTGCTTCAATAATTTCTTAATCCCCACTGAACAAAATTTGGGGAAAATTCTGCAGCTTCCCCATCTACAGCAAATTCCCTCTGGGACCTGGAATATCACTTAATCCCACTTGAAAAAATGGGAATATTTGGATTTTCCCGGTTTTTTTTGACGCTGTGGGAGCTCCAGGAGTGGTTCAGCATCTTGGATGAGTGACCTCAGCTCCTTCCTGAGCTCCTTCCCAGCCATTCCCAAAATTCCCACAGCTTGGCCGGGAGATTTTTCCAGGTTTTACAGGGAAATAAAAAACCCTGCAGACTCCACGTGTGCGAATCGCCTCAATTAAATAATAAATCTAAATAAATAAATAAAACTTCAAAAAACAAATGAATTTCGAGGCTCCATCACAACAGCAGAGGCAGAACCAGGATGTTTTTCCCCACATTATTTTTGTGGAATATTTTAACTAAATATTACATCAAAGCCATTCCACAGGCAAAATTTTCCCTGTTTAAGCATTTTTTCCCAAGCTTTCCCTTCACCTGGGATGTTTTGAAGATGCAAAGCTGAGTTTCCACCTTGGTTCTGAGCCCACAGAAGGAAACCAGCTGATAAATTCTTAATAATGACCTAATAAATCCTGGCTCTGTGGTGCTTCGGGGTTTGATCTGCAGGGAGAAAGGGAATGTGGCTTTTTGGGGATGTCAGGAGGGAGCTGGGGCATCCCTGGTCCCTCTGGACTGGATGGGGAAGGATTTTAGTGAGGGAAAAGGAGGAAGGGAAGGAAATCAATCAGTGAGAGGTGTAGGGAGTGGTTGGGTGTTGGTGTGAGGGGAGATGGGAATGGGGTTGGATGGGATCAGGGTTTGATGGGATCAGGGTTTGATGGGATCAGGGTTTGATGGGATCAGGGTTTGTTGGGATCAGGGTTTGATGGGGTCAGGATTTGATGGGGTCAGGATTTGATGGGATCAGGGTTTGATGGGATCAGGGCTTGATGGGATTAGGGTTGGATGGGAACAGGGTTGGATAGGGTCAGGATTTTTTGGGATCAGGATTTTTTGGGATCGGGATTTGATTGGGATCAGGGTTTGTTGGAATCAGGGTTTGATGGGATCAGGATTTGATGGGATCAGCGTTTGATGATCAGGATTCTCAAGACCCCTCCAAACTCAAACAATTCTGGGATTATCTGACCTGAGGGCAGGATGCGTGATGGAAAAGGGACCTGAAGGAGCTGGGAATTCCCACAAATCCCAAATGCAGCCAAACTGAGCCCCCTCAGGCTGCCTGGATCCCAGGGAGTCTCCAAGACCAGCTTGGAAGAAGATGATCCTCAAGATCCTCCAAACCCAGACAACTCGTGGATTATTCAACCTGAGGGCGGGATGGGTGACGGAAAAGGGACAGGGACGAGCTGGGAATTCCCACAAATCCCAAATTCATCCAAACTGCGCCCGCTCACCTCTGCAGACGGGCCGGTGGTCGCTCCAGGCCACGATGATGTCGCTGACCCTCTTGCAGGTGATGCTCTTGGAGCCCTGCAGGTCGTAGCCCTCGTTGCAGGAGAACTGGATGCTGGAGCCCAGCCTGGAGAGGGGACACAGGGGACATCAGCCTCGTCCTGCCCCGTGGATCCCAGGATTTTGGGGCCAGAGCCACCCCCTGGCCCTTCCAGCAGGACCAGCTCTGCCTCCCCCTCTGCCTCTCCCTGTGCTGGTGTCCTAATCCCAGTTTTTAGTGATATTTCAGTGGGAATTTCATCCCCAGCCCCTGTGGTTTCATCCCCAGCTCAGCCTTCTCATCAAGTGGGGGAAAAAAAAATCTTCTTTATCAGCTGCTGAGAGTTTTGTGCTTTATTCTGTGCTCTGGATTCAGAGCCTTTGCTCTTCCAGCTGCTTTGTTCAGCACAATCCAAGCTGGGAACTCATCCTGTGGAACTGGGAATTCCCTTTCCTCCGCCCTCCCCCTTTTTCTGGATTGGAGGAGAATTTGACAGGCTGGCGTTCGATTGAGGGACACTTTCCATGAGCAAAATCAGATGAAATTTTGATTCCCCACGGGCACCAGCAGGAAAGGAAAGGAACTTTCCACTCTGCCAAAGGAAAACTGGGAACTGGGAGGGAACAACAGCACTTGTAGGGTTCCACCATGGGGGTTATGGAAAAGCAGCCCTGGAAGGTTCTAGAATTGGCCTTTTCCCTGGGCCTGGAGGGGAGCATGGAAACACATCCAGGACACCTGAGATAAAAGAATGCTGGGTTTGTGACCTTCTGGAGCAATTGTGTGAGGATATTGTGGTTTGTGCCCTTCCAGGGCATTGTTCACCTGTTCCCATCCCAGGGAACATCTGGGCAATGCTGCAGGGGATTGGGGACACTCTGGGCTGCATCTTTGCTGTTTGGGTGAGGTTCTGTCCTGGCTGTGTGCTGGGATTGAAGGGATTGTCACTGCACAATGAAGGTCTCTGCACTTCTCTGTGGGGTCACACCATGGGGGTTATGGAAAAGCAGGCCTGGAAAAAATTCTTTTCCCTGGAGGTGACCATGGAAACACATCCAGGTCACCTGAGATAAAAGAATGCTGGGTTTGTGACCTTCCTGACTAATTGTGTGAGAATATTGTGGTTTGTGCCCTTCCAGGGCATTGTTCACCTGTTCCCATCACAGAGAACATCTGGGCAATGCTGCAGGGGATTGGGGACACTCTGGGCTGCATCTTTGCTGTTTGGGTGAGGTTCTGTCCTGGTTGTGTGCTGGGATTGAAGGGATTTTCACTGCACCATGAAGGGTTTTGCACTTCCCCATCTCGTGCCAAGTCCCTGCCCCTGTGTGAGCACTGCAGCACTGGTTTCAACTTTATAAACCCCAAACACCGGGCACCACACGGACCCAGTGACAAGGAAACCTCAGCCACCCCAACTCCCCTAAGGGCCGGGCCACGCTGGGCCTTGGGCTACTTTGAAAAGTGATTTTTTTATTTTGGCTGTTTCAATTTTTCTCTCTTAGCCAGGGGAGGGATGACAACCTGGACTGGGAACGGATAAAAAGAGATCCTTAGAGACGCTCATGTGGAACAGCACACACAGGGTTTTATGGATGTGTTCCCCAAATCTGGGCAGGATTTTGGGAAGGGGACAGAGCAAACAGAGCCCCCCCCCCCCACAGCAGGAGCACACCCAGGAGCTCCGCAGCATGCACAGAACACATAAAAAAACCATCCTTACCTGAAGTCGTTGCCTATCCTTTTGCCTCTCTCGGGAATCCCAGGGTCTGGACACAAATTATGTCCCTGGGACACACCAACCTGAGTTACTACAAAGCAAAAAAACAGCACGTACAGAGACTGAGCAGCAAAAGGAAACGTTTCTTTCAGCAGCTGTCTCGGTGGATGTGGCGAGAAAAATGGCAACAGGGGCAGAAAACCCCCGAAACCTCAGCAAACCTCAAGGGGTTCCCTGTTTTATTCCAGAAAAAACAACACCTTTGGAAAGAAAATATCCCTCTCAGTTCACACAGCCGAGTGTTTTCTAGGAAATGCCAGCTAGGGACACAGTTTTCCCTCTGTTCCACAGAAATACCTCTGGAAAGGAAGAAACACCTCGGGAAAAAGTTGTTTATTTTGTTTTTGTTTTTTTTTTCCCAAAAGTTGGTTTTGTATTTATTTTTTCATTCTGCTAAACGACACCAATCGCAGAGCCCGTTGCCCACGATCGAAACGCCCTCGAGGTGCCCTCGTAGCCCTCCAAGCCCAGGGAAAGAAAACAACTCCATGGAAAGGCAGGTGTGTGATCCCAGGGGGGGAAAAATCCAAGCACAGAAGGAGAGGGAGAGAGGAGAGGGGGATGCGAGTCGAGCGTTTCAAAGCGAAGTCTTTTAGTTGGAACATGGAAAAAATTCATGGAGCAACCTGGATGGAATCCATGGGGTGGTGGACAAAGCTCCCAGCTCCATCCTCATTTCCAGCCCTCCCCATTTCCAGCCCTCTCCAAGCCCCCTGAGGCGCAAAGGAAGGTTCAGGGTGGGGAAACCTCGGGGGTTCCTCAGCCCTGGCACAATCCTGGATTCCAATCTGAATTCCAGCACAATATTATGGGATAAAAGGGGTGGTTTTGCCACGGGAATTCGACGGGATTCCGTTTTCTTTGCACCCAATTCCAGCACAATAATATGGGATAAAAGGGGTGGTTTTGCCACGGGAATTCGATGGGATTCAGTTTTCTTTGCACCCAATTCCAGCACAATAATATGGGATAAAAGGGGTGGTTTTCCCATGGGAATTCGATGGGATTCAGGTTTTTTTTTGCACCCAAAACACCACATTTCTCAGCCACGGTGCTGAAGTGTTGGAACAACTCCATTTCCATTCCACCTCTGCTGGATTGCAGGGGGGGAAAAAATCCCAATGTTGTCCCAACCAAGCTTCCCCAAAGGCCAGTGGCAGGAGGGTGACACTGAGGTGACACCGTGGCACAAACCAGGGCTCAGCACTGGAGCCCTGCAGGGCCAGGGGGAAGGGCAGAATCCACCCAGGCTGGACACACACAAAGCCAAACCCATCCAATATTTGGGAATTTTCCACTGGAGAACCCCTGGTGCATCCCCAGCTCCAGCTGGGACATGGGGGCGTTCCTGCAAGGAGGGAAGCATCGATGCTTCCCAATTGCTGATCCCAAAATATTCCAGCTTCTCCTCAGCACTAACACCTCCTCTGGTGCCCTTTAAGTCCTTTCTTAGGAATTTCCTCTTTAAGGCCCTTTTTTCCTCCTTTCCCACCCTGCTGGAGCAGGGATGGGGCTGGGATTGTCCCCACACAAGGCTCAGTTTTCCCACATGATGCTCTGAGCTCTCCTCTGTGTGTGTGAGGGCATGGAGCTGCCAGATTTCCACGGATCCATGGAGAAACAGCCTCCTGAGGGATTGTTTTCCCACTTTTCCATGCCCACACCCCCTCGTTAAGCTCAGTCAGTGGGGAGGCAGCAGCACCAAAGCAGCACCCGGCATCCCTGGATTTTTTTGTAGCTTTCCTTTGCCACTTTTCACAGGCTCAGAGAATTCCAAACGCATCCCAGAGAGTGAAGGAAGGGAGCCCATGGATCCAAATCCCAGTTTCCGACGGGAGAAGTTTGGCTGAACAAAGTCCCCAGGTGCCACCATCATTTTTGGGGCTCCTTCCTCATCAAAGTCCCCAAGTGCCACCATTCTTTTTGGGGTTCCTTCCTCATCAAAGTCCCCAAGTGCCACCATCCTTTTTGGGGCTCCTTCCTCATCAAAGTCCCCAAGTGCCACCATTTTTGGGGTTCCTTCCTCATCAAAGTCCCCAAGGGGCTCCTTCCTGAACAAAGTCCCCAGGTGAAACCAGCCTCTCTGGGGCTCCTTTCTGAATGAAGTCCCCAAGTGCCACCAGCCTCTCTGGGGCTCCTTCCTCAGCAAAGTCCGCAGGTGCCACCATCCTTTCTGGGGCTCCTTCCTCATCAAAGTCCCCAAGTGCCACCATCCTTTCTGGGGCTCCTTCCTCATCAAAGTCCCCAAGTGCCACCAGCCTTTTTGGGGTTCCTTCCTCATCAAAGTCCCCAAGTGCCACCATCCTTTTTGGGGCTCCTTCCTCATCAAAGTCCCCAAGTGCCACCATCCTTTTTGGGGCTCCTTCCTGAACAAAGTCCCCAGGTGAAACCAGCCTCTCTGGGGCTCCTTTCTGAATGAAGTCCCCAAGTGCCACCAGCCTCTCTGGGGCTCCTTCCTCAGCAAAGTCCGCAGGTGCCACCATCCTTTCTGGGGCTCCTTCCTCATCAAAGTCCCCAAGTGCCACCATCCTTTCTGGGGCTCCTTCCTCATCAAAGTCCCCAAGTGCCACCAGCCTTTTTGGGGTTCCTTCCTCATCAAAGTCCCCAAGTGCCACCATCCTTTTTGGGGCTCCTTCCTCATCAAAGTCCCCAAGTGCCACCATCCCTTTTTCCCCAAGTGGGGGCTCCTTCCTCATCAAAGTCCCCAGTGCCACCATCCTTTTTGGGGTTCCTTCCTCATCAAAGTCCCCAGTGCCACCAGCCTCTCTGGGGCTCCTTCCCTGTCCCCCTGCACACACAGAGGTGGTGCCCGTGCTCAGGCAGCTCCAAGCAAAGCAAAATCCACCTGAGGATGAGGGACCCAGCGAGGGTTTTGTGTCCCAAAGCCACATGGGAGTGAAGGGAAGCGCTCAGAATCCTCATTTTACCCTCATTGCAGAACGCCCCTGACCAGATACAACACCCCAACTCTTGGAGCTCTTCCTCGGAGAGAAAAAATCACATTCCCACAGCAAATTCCTCCTCCCATGGTCACAATCCCCCCCAGATCACCCATTTCACACCCCCCAGAGTCGGTCACTGCCGTCACACCCAAATTGGATCAGTGATTATGTCCCAAATCGGATAAAAACGAAGCCTGGGATTCAAAGTTTTGGGAAGAAACGCAGCCCTGGATTCCCAGGAAAACACAGACCCTGGAGGAGAATTTGTCATTCCCATTGCTGAGTTCATCCCTCGTTAGCTGGAGATTCATTAACACCTAAAAACACCTAAAGACACCTAAAACCACCTAAAATACCTAAAAACACCTAAAACCACCTAAAACCACCTAAAAACAACACCTAAAAACACCTAAAATACCTAAAAACAACACCTAAAACCACCTAAAAACACCTAAAATACCTAAAAAAACCACCTAAAACCACCTGAAATACCTAAAAAAACCACCTAAAACCACCTAAAAACAACACCTAAAAAAACCACCTAAAAACACCTAAAAACAACACCTAAAAACACCTAAAAATACCTAAAAAAACCACCTACAAACTACCTAAAACCACTTAAAAATACCTAAAAACACGTGCAAATAAAGCAGAGAAGATAAAGGGGGAGAGGGAAGGTAACTCCACATCCTGGGAGCTGGGGAATTTTCCTTTGGAGGAGAAGGATCAGATGCTCATTTACAGAGTTTTTGTTCTCCACCCTTTGTTTTGAACACACACACACAAATCCAACCAGCCCAAACGTTATAAATTGAATTTGCCACGCTCAGAACTCGCTGTCAGCGCCGTGCTCACCTTCCCAAAGCTCCATCATTCCCAAATAAAACCGTCAAGGTTACTGGAAAACCTTCAAGGTTACTGGGAAAACTTTCAAAGTTACATGGAAAACCTTCAAAGTTACTGGGAAAACCTTCAAGGTTACTGGGAAAACCTTCAAGGTTACTGGAAAACTTCCAAGGTTACTGGGAAAACTTTCAGAGTTACTGGGAAAACCTTCAAAGTTACTGGGAAAACTTTCAAGGTTACTGGAAAACCTTCAAGGTTACTGGGAAAACTTTCAAGGTTACTGGGAAAACTTTCAAGGTTACTGGGAAAACCTTCAAGGTTACTGGGAAAACCTTCAAGGTTACTGGAAAAACCTTCAAGGTTACTGGAAAAACAACAGATCCCCCAAAATTGTGATGAACTGCTCAGGAATTCCTGAATTCCTGAAGCTCAGGAATTCTCTCCCCCAGCCATGGGATTGGTTTCCCATCCCCTCATTCTCCTGATTTTTTCCCAATTTTTTCCTCCTCTGATTGTCCAGTTTGCCACTGGAATCCACTGCTAAAATCATCTTTAGTTCTTCCCCTCTGAATAAAATAAACTCACTGACAGATTCCCGAGGGACAATTTCTTATGGAATTTCGGAGCTATGAAACAAAGCAGAACCTAAGGAAGTTTTTCCTTTTCTCAGCACGAGGAATGCAGGGACAGGAGGTGACGTTTGCTCCTGGCAGGAGGGGTGGGAAGGACAGGACTGCAGCAGGAATGGGGTGGTTTAAAGGGTTAATCCGGGCTCTGAGTTATTCCATGGAAACTTCTGGATAAGGTGACAAAATCCAGGTCTGAGAGCAGGGAGTCCACCCCAAGCAGGTCCTGCTGCATTCCCAACCCCCAGATATCCCTCAGCACCCAAAAAACGAGGATTAAGAGACCCCAGAACCTCAGTGACGCCGACCCAGACATCGAACACTCGCAATTTCAGCAACACCAAGAGCGAAAAGGCCACAGCCAAGCCCTAAAATCCAATTCCAGCTGGGAATGTCCCACCTGGAGAGCTCCAAACCCGAAATTCCCACCTTGTGCTATCCCAGAACAGCTCCCAAGGTGTGAGCTCCCAACCAGCCCCAGAATTCCAGAATTCCCATTTCCAGGGTGTCCCACCCAAGCCAAGCTTGTCCCCAAGGTGGCTCCCGGACCTTCTCACACCTCCCCAAAATCCAGAAAGCCCCACACGCTTGGCTGAGACCCAAAAACTGCTCAATCCTCCCCAAAACGACCTTGCAGAGCGGGTTTAGACCGAGCTGGACACGCACAGAACTCCCAGTCCTTCACCCCAGCCCTTCCAGCCACTCTCCAGTCACCCAAACACCACAAAAACCACTTCCATCCCGTTTTTTTAAACCAAAACATCACATTTCCCCCCCCCCCACTGTAGGGCCTGGAATATCCACATTTCCATTCCGCGTTCAGTGCCAGAAACAGCCTCCAAAAAAAAAAAAACAACCTCAAATTTAGAATTATTTCTTCTCCCTGCGTTGTTTCTCCCTCCGTGTCATTTTCCCTCCCCGAGCGATTAAACCAAGATTTCCCAATAATTTCAGCGTTACAAAGCACTTAAGGATGAACTCAAACGAAAACATTCCCCAAAACTGAGCCCAAAGCAGCACCACCCCCCAAAATTCCGTATTTTTATGCATTTTTCCCCCCCCCTCAAATATCACAATCAGCTGTCACATTTTTTTTACATCACCACATTTTGCCTCCGTTCACGCACACAAAACACGCAAAATTTAATCCCACCGGCCAATCCCAAATCCCAAACCTCTGCAAAACCCGCAGGATTTAAATCCAGGCTGGATTTTAGGCCAGGTTTTAGCGAAGAGCACTCGGGAATTAAACGCTGCTGGCAGGAATAATGGAAAACGAAGCAGGGATTTGTAGGTTGAAGATCTTTTCCAGCTTTAATGATTTTAGGATTTTGTGGTGGAGCTTTAAGTGTCACCAAGAGGCACCAAAATTCCTGATTTTTTTGGAGTTTGAGCCAGAACAACTGGGAACTGCTCTGGGATAGGAAATTCCTTTACCACCTGTGGAATTTTCTGGGATGCAAACTCAGCTCATGGAAGTTTGGGAGCACGAGGGGCTCGGCCAACGCTGCAAATCCAGCAGGGAACGGAGCAGATGAGGCTTCCCAAAAATGAAACAACCCAAAAAGCCCAATTTTCCTGGCTCCATCTCCTTGGGAAGCAGCACTTCTGCAGCTGGGAATTCCCTGTGGGAGCAGGAGGCCGCTGGGATTGGGATCATCAGGGCTGAAATCCAGAGCTCACGGAGAGGGAGGAGCTGGAGGCTCAGGGGGTGACAGGGACCACGCTGGGAAGGGACAGGAACGGGGCCACCATTCCCATTCCCATTCCCATTCCCACTCCCATTCCCATTCCCATTCCCATTCCCATTCCCATTCCCATTCCCATTCCCATTCTCATTCCTATTCCCATTCCCATTCTCATTCCCATTCTCATTCCCATTCTCATTCCCATTCCCATTCCCATTCCCATTCTCATTCCCATTCTCATTCCCATTCCCATTCCCATTCCCATTCTCATTCCTATTCCTATTCCTATTCCTATTCCTATTCCTATTCCTATTCCTATTCCTATTCCCATTCCAATTCTCATTCCCATTCCCATCCCCATTTCTATTTCCATTCCTTTTCCCATTTCTATTCCCATTCCCATTCCCATTCCCATTCCCATTCCCATTCCCGTTATTCCAGCTTAAAACACCCTCCAGCCTGACCCCCTTGGGATGGGATAAACCAGGCAGAGGGAGAGAATTCCTGATTTTTCTCCTCGGAATTGCAGCAGGATCTGCTGGAAAAGGGAAGTGCAGGTGCTGTGCCCTCCTCAGTGCATTAAAAATGGGTCAAACTGCTCCAAAGGCCATTCCCAGGAAGGAAAAATGGGAATTCTATATCCTTATATCTTAAATGCTTATGTTATTATATTATATTCTTATATTCTATATATCTAAATATTCTATATATATTCTATATATTTATATATATCTAGAATATATATTTTATATATTATATATATTTTATATATTATATCTTTTATATATTTTACATATTTTACATATTTTACATATTTTATATGTTTATATCTTATATATTTTATATATTATATATTTTATATATTTTATATATTTTAAAATTTTATATATATTCTATATTATGTTATATTCTTAACATCAGAATACTTCATTAAAATCAATGATTTCATCATATATATATTTTATATATAGAACATATATTTTTATATATGATATATATTTTATATAGACAATATATATTTTCTATATATTATCTATATTTTATACATTATATATATATATATATATATTATATATATATTGTATTTATATATATTTATATTTATATTCTTATATTACGTTATATCAGAATACTTCACTAAATCAATGATTTCATCATTCATATATATTTTATATATAGAACATATATTTTTATATATTATACATATTTATATATAGATAATATATATTAAATATTATCTATATTTATATATTATATATTATATATTATATTTTTATATATATATATTATATTTTTTATATTATATTAATATATTATATTATATATATTATTATTTTAATATGTATCTTATATATTTATATTTATATTCTTATGTAATATTCCGAATACTTCACTAAATCAATGATTTCATCTCTCCCTTCCCCACATTCCCCAAAATCCAGGACTCCCCACTCCAAACCCATCCCCCACCAAGCCAGGGGGATTTTCCAGCTCCAATTCCCACTCATTTCATTGCACTGGGATGTTTAACGCAATTCAATTTTCCTTGGCAAGGAATCCATCACTCAGGAATATCTTGGATGCGGAAAACGGAATTTTCCCGATTTTTAAATTTTTTTAAATCGGGAATTTCCCCCAATATTTTCTGCTCTGGAGATTTTGGGCTGTTTTTTTTTTGGGCTTTTGGGCTTTGCTCCCAAAAATCCAGAGCCTCTAAAAATCCTCCTGGGAGCTGGGAGGGAGCCCCTGATTCCAAGGCACGATCCACACCCAATCCATCCGTTTTCCTGGATTTTGTATCCAAAAATCCAGCGGAACGAAACGCCCAAAGCGCTCCTCCCTGCTGGGGGTAAGGAATGAGCAATTCCAGCCTCTGCCCTCCCAAAATCCATTCGGGAAAACGCCACACCCCGCTCCCATCTGAGCCCACATTAAATACGAACTCCCAGTCAGATCCCTCCTCTTTCAATCCACAGCCAGAGCCCAAAGTCAGGGATAAAAGCCACAGATTTGGGATGAACTCGATGGAGAGATGGAATATCTCCCTTCTGTACGGCAGTGACAGAGGGGACATCCTGCCCCTGTCACCCCAAACACCAAACACAGCCAGGAAACCCCAAAAATCAGCATCACAAACCCAGAAATTTGACTTTTCCGCAGGGAAAACGAAATAAAACCCAAATAGAAACATCAAGACGTTGCTGCTGCCTCTGAATTTTCTAATAGATTTTTTTTTTTTGGGGGTGCTGTTCCTTACCCCTGCTCCTTATTTACATCCATCCCATTCCCAAAATTCTTTATTTTTCCTGCTAAAAGGAGCCCAAATCCACAACCCTGGAGCACGGAACCGACCGAAATCCACGCGCCCCAACCCCCTGCACGCCCAGAGTTAGTAAATGCTTGTGACCAGAGCACTGGGAGGAGGAGGAGGAGGAGGAGGAGGAGGAGGAGGAGGAGGAGGAGGTGATGCAGAAAATGCAGAGGGAAGAGAGGGAAAAGCACCCGGAATTTTCAGAGATTACAGGAAAAGTCCAATGAAAATGTTACCCAAAAAAAAAAAAAGACAGAGAAGGAAGAGCCAGAAAACAAAACCAACTTACACACAGATGTCTTCTGGTTGTTGTCCTTGCTGGGCATGAGCTTCACCCCTCTGGATTTGAGCTCCATCTGCTTCTTGACTGCAGGGGTTGGAAAACAGAGGGAAAAAAAAAAAAAAAAAACGAGGGAAAAGTTGAGGGGTTTGAAAGTTTTTATTTTAAAAAGAAAAACGTGGATTTCCTGCGTCCTTCCCTTTGGGATCAGCCAGGTTGATCCTGAGCCCTCAAAACCAGCGGGGATTTGTTTTGGAGAGGGATTCGTTTTCCACGTTTTGATTTGAAGGGGGAAAAATGGGGTCCCATCCCTTCTGTAAAACACTAAAAATGGGATGCAGGCAAAAGGGGAGCTCCGAGGAATTTCAGGGATGCTGAGAGGAAAATGCTGAGCTGGTTTTCCCCCCCCTCCCAGTTTTCCTGCTGCAGGAATTTATCCCATGGAGATAAATCCCTGGAGCAGAGCCATTCCAGGGCTAAAAACTGCATAAAACCTAAAAACTGAATAAACAGCAGAGTGTAAAAAGGCAGGAAAACAGCGGGGAAAATAAAATTAAAAATAAAAAATTACATTAAAAATTAAATTAAAAATTAAATTAAAAATTAAAATAAATAAAACCCCCTTTCTTTTTTGGCAAAGGGAAATTCCAACCTGGAGCCCCACACCTGGGGGACTCCTCCCAAAGTGGGACCGTTCACTCCCTGCTCCAAACCTCTCCCAGAAGAGGAGAAAATCCAGGAAAAGGAACGGGGATTCCCTCCCTCCATCTCCATCCTTCCCCAGCAGGCAGCTCCCCCTCCCAGGGAGCAGGGATTTGTTTTCCTGAGCGGGATTTGGCTGCTGCTGCACCCCCGAGGGTTTGACACAAACCCCGCCTGGCAGAGCCATCTGGGAGCAGCAGGAACACCTGGAACTGGGGAAATTCCAGCCTCCAGTGGCAGGAATTGGGATAACTCAGCCATCACTGGAAGGATTTGGGATAACCCAGCCCTCACTGGCAGGAATTGGGATAAGCCAGGCTCTACTGATGGAACTGGGATAACCCAGCCCTCACTGGCAGGAATTGGGATAATCCAGACTCTACTGATGGAACTGGGATAACCCAGCCTGCACTGATGGAATTGGGATAATTCACTCTCCACTGGCAGGAATTGGGATGGAATTGGAATAAAATTGGGATAACCCAGTCTTTACTATCAGGATTTGGGATAACCCAGTCTTTACTGTCAGGATTTGGGATAACCCAGTCTTTACTGTCAGGATTTGGGATAACCCAGTCTTTACTGTCAGGATTTGGGATAACCCAGCCTCCACTGGCAGGAATTGGGATAACCCAGCCTTCATTCAGGAATTGGGATAACAGAACCCTCACTGGCAGGAGTTGGGATGGAATTGGAGTAAAATTGGGATAATCCAGCCTTTACTGGCAGAAATTGGGATAATTCACTCTCCACTGGCAGGAATTGGGATAATTCCAGCCTTTACTGGCAGGAATTGGGATAACCCAGCCTTCATTCAGGAATTGGGATAACAGAACCTCCACTGGCAGGAGTTGGGATGGAATTGGAGTAAAATTGGGATAATCCAGCCCTCACTGGCAGAAATTGGGATAATTCACTCTCCACTGGCAGGAATTGGGATAATTCCAGCCTTTACTGGCAGGAATTGGGATAACCCAGCCTTCATTCAGGAATTGGGATAACCCAGCCTCCACTGCAGGAATTGGGATAACAGAACCTCCACTGGCAGGAGTTGGGATGGAATTGGAATAAAATTGGGATAACCCAGCCCTCACTGGCGAGAACTGGGATAACTTTCCGTGGCAGGAATTGGGATAATCCAGCCTTTACTGGAAGAAATTGGGATAATTCACTCTCCACTGGCAGGAATTGGGGTAACGGAGCCTCCACTGGCAGGAATTGGGATGGAATTGGGATAAAATTGGGATTCCTCACTGGCAGGAATTGGGATAACAGAACCTCCACTGCCAGGATTTGGGATAACCCAGCCTTCATGCAGGATTTGGGATAACCCAGCCTCCACTGGCAGGAATTGGGATGGACCTGGGATAAAATTGGGATAACCAAGCCCTCACTGGCAGGAATTGGGATAACGGAACCTCCACTGCCAGGATTTGGGATAACCCAGCCTTCAGTGAGAGGAATTGGGATAATTCCAGCCTTTATTCAGGAATTGGGATAATTCCCTCTCCACTGGAAGGAACTGGGGTAACAGAGTCTCCACTGCCAGGATTTGGGATGGAATTGGGATCATATTGGGATAACTCAGCCCTCACTGCCAGGATTTGGGATAACCCAGCCTTCAGCGAAAGGAATTGGGATAATTCCAGCCTTTATTCAGGAATTGGGATAACCCAGCCCTCACTGGCAGAAACTGGGATAATTCACTCTCCACTGGAAGGAACTGGGATAACAGAACCTTCACTGGCAGGAATTGGGATGGAACTGGGATAAAATTGGGATAACCCAGCCTTTACTGGCAGGAATTGGGATGGACCTGGGATCAAATTGGGATAACCCAGCCCTCACTGATGGAATTGGGATAACCCAGCCTCCACTGGCTGGAATTGGGATGGACCTGGGATCAAATTGGGATAACCCAGCCTTTACTGGCAGGAATTGGGATAACCCAGTGTCCAAATCCCTTTCTGGGAGCCTCTTCCTGACGAGCCAGCCTTTATCCATGGAAAAAAACCCAGCCCATCTCCCACTTCAAACCCTTCTCCCCGTGCTCTTCATCTTGTCAGGCTTTCATCCCTAAATTAGCACATTCCTAAGACAAAGCTGTCAAGGAGAATCACCCATGTAACAAACGAGGGGGGTTTCAATCGTGATTTGATTTGATTTTATATTTTTTTTTGGGCTCAAAAAAAGCCCTTTTGGAGCAGCTGTTGCAGGAGGCTGAGCCGGGGAGAAGCTCCTTGAAGCTCACCTGAGCTTTTCACTCCTCATTTCCTCCCAGCTTTTGGCTTTCTCTTTAAATAAAGCAGCAACAACTTCAAACTGAGGGCTGGGAAATATTCATGAGGAAAAGCTGCCGCCGCCGCTGCCTCCCTCGCCAGCTTCAATCTGTTCAGGGCAGCTGCCTTTTTTTATTAATTTAAGAAGGGGAAAACTAATTAACAGCAGGCTGCTGTCAAAGCAAATCGAACTCTTTGGCTTCTTTCCCACTCCAAATCCACCTGGGAGTGCAGCGGGGGGGAAAAGGAAGCAGCGGGTTTTTTTGGGATGCCCCAAAGATCCAGGTGGATGGGAATCACAGGGTAATTCCAGCCTGACCTCGAGGGTTTTAATGAATGTGTTAGCAGTGGGTCAAAGAAAGGGTTTGGGGCTACCGAAAATCATGTTTATGGGGTAAAAATCTATTTTTGCCTCAACTAAAATAGTGAGAGACCATCCTGAAGTGATTCCCAAGCTTTTCCCACAAAAACACAGGGATAAGCCGTGATCCCTGCCCAATATGTTCACAAAAATCACATTTTTGGGGTAAAAATCTATTTTTGTCTCAACTAAAATAGTGAGAGATCATCCTGAAGTGATTCCCAAGCTTTTCCCAAAAAAAACACAGGGATAACCCCCAATCCCAGCCCAACATTCTCACAAAAATCACATTTTTGGGGTAAAAACCTATTTCTGCCTCAACTAAAATAGTGTCAGACCATCCTGAAGTGACTGTCCAGCTTTTCCCACAAAAACACAGGGATAACCCCCAATTCCAGACCAACATTCTCATAAATTTTGGGGTAAAATTCTATTTTTGCCTCAACTAAAACAATTACAGATCATCCTGCAGTGATTCGTAAGCTTTTTCCATGCTAACACAGGGATAACCCCCAATCCCAGCCCAACATTCTCACAAAAATCACATTTTTGGGGTAAAAATCTATTTCTGCCTCAACTAAAACAATGCCAGACCATCCTGAAGTGACTGTCCAGCTTTTCCCAAAAAAACACACAGGGATAAAGGCCCAATTCCAGCCCAACATTCTCACAAATTTTGGGGTAAAAACCTATTTCTGCCTCACCTAAAATAGTGACACCATCCTGCAGTGATTCCCAAGCTTTTCCCAAGCAAACACAGAGATAAAGCCCCGATCCCTGCCCAACATTCTCACAAAAATCACGTTTTTGGAGTAAAAATCTATTTCTGCCTCAACTAAAACAATTACAGACCATCCTGCAGTGATTCCCAAGCTTTTCCCAAGCAAACACAGGGATAACCCCCCAATCCCAGCCCAACATTCCCTCCCAGCCAACAAAACCCAGCCGATTCCAATTTTCCGAGGCTGAATTTGGATTTGGATTTGGATTTGGATTTCCCAAGGATGTGGTTTGGGACTCTGCAGCCTCTGACTCGCTGCTCTGAGGCTGAGCTTTGGGGCACGAGCAGCTTTACAAAATAATCCCCATTTTGGAATTCTCCGCAGCTTCCCACGTCACATCCCAAAATCCAGCCCCCAGGGAATGTCTCCACTCTCCATGCACACCCAGAAGCTCAGCTCAGGTGATTTGTGCACCACAAAGGGAATTTGGAGCTTCCCAAGCATCGCTGAACCCCCCAGGGCTGACGGTGGCACCAAGGGTGGGATGAGACATCCTTGGGAAGGTCAATTTTCCCATCGGGACACAGCAACGTGCAGGGATTTCCCCAGGGTTGAACATCCCAAATCCAGGAGGAGGCAGTGGAAAGTGGTGGAATGAGAGGAGTTTGAAGGTCCTTTCCAGTCTAAATAATTCCAGGATTTTCTGGCATGAGGAATTCATAATTTGGATACACCCAGGCCTCGAAATTTTTCAAGGACACGTTTTTAACCAAGGTTCTCCCAGAGTTATCCCTGCCACATCCCAAATCCAAGAGAAGGCAGTAGAAAGTGGTGGAATGAGAGGAGTTTGAAGGTCCTTTCCAACTCAAACCATTTCAGGATTCTCTGGCATGGAGAGTCCATGAGTTTGAGCCTGGAAATTTTTCAAGGACTCATTTATAATCAGGGCTCTCCCAGAGTCATCTCTGCCATATCCCAAATCCAGGAATGGGCAGTGGAAGGTGGCAGGGGGTGGAATGAGAGGAATTTTAAGGTCCTTTCCACCCCAAATCATTCCAGGATTTTCTGGCATGAGGAATTCATAATTTGGATACACCCAGGCCTGGAAATTTTTCAGAGACACATTTCTGACCAAGGCTCTCCCAGGTCCATCCCTGCCACATCCCAAATCCGGGAAAAGGCAGGGTATGGAATGAGAGGAGGTTGAAGGTCCTTTCCAATCTAAATAATTCCAGGATTTTCTGGCATGGAGAATTCGTGAGTTTGAGCCTTGAGATTTTTCAAGGACTCATTTATAATCAAGGTTCTCCCAGAGCCATCCCTGCCATATCCCAAATCCAGGAGGAGGCAGTGGAAGGTGGCAGGGGGTGGGATTAGAGGAGTTTGAAGGTCCTTTCCAACCCAAACCATTCCAGGATTTTCTGGCATGAGGAATTCATAATTTGGATACACCCAGGCCTGGAAATTTTTCAGGGACCTGTTTTTGACCAAGGCTCTCCCAGATCCATCTCTGCCACATCCCAAATCCAGGAAAAGGCAGGGCGTGGAATGAGAGGAATTTTAAGGTCCTTTCCAACCCAAACCATTTCAGGATTCTCTGGCATGGAGAGTTCATGAGTTTCAGCCTGGAAATTTTTCAAGGACACGTTTTTAACCAAGGTTCTCCCAGAGCCATCCCTGCCATATCCCAAATCCAGGAGGAGGCAGTGGAAGGTGGCACGGGGTGGAATGAGAGGAATTTTAATTTCCCTTCCAACTCAAACCATTCCAGGATTCTCTGGCATGGAGAATCCATGAGTTTCAGCCTGGAAATCTTTCAGGGACTCATTTATAATCAAGGTTCTCCCAGATCCATCCCTGCTAGATCCCAAATCCAGGAGGAGGCAGTGGAAGGTGGCAGGGGGTGGAATGAGAGGAGTTTGAAGGTCCTTTCCACCCCAAATCATTCCAGGATTCTCTGGCATGGAGAGTCCATGAGTTTCAGCCTGGAATTTTTCCAGGGACACATTTTTAACCAAGACTCTCCCAGAGCCATCCCTGCCGCCTCCCATCCAACAAACACCCCCCTCCAGCCCCGTTCCTGATGGAAAACCTGGCTCCCAAACCCCACAGCAACGGGAAGAAGCAGCAGACCCCAGACACTCCAAATCCCAAATTCCAGAGCCTGAGCTGCATCCCTGGGAATCGCCTCCTCCCCTAATTGCAGCGTGTCCCTCTCCAGGAGAACTGATGAAGATAAATTGGCGCAGATGAATTGATCAAGAGGGATCACTGCATCCTCTCCTCCTCATCCCTCACTGTGGAGCCCTGATTTGTAAAGCCAGGCTTTACAAATGACTCCATTTAGATCCCAACCAGGCTCAGCAAAGCGCCGCTTGTTTGGGTTTTTATTTCTTAATTAAATAAATAAGAGCGATTCTCCCTCTCCCTGCCCTCAAAAAAATCCGCCGTTTGAAATCCCACTTTGTTTGTACATTGGGATGTGGAGCAGCGCTGCGAAGGGCTGCGTCAGGATAATTGGATGAACACAAACTCCTGTTTTTCTGGAGGGTTTTGCTGCTCTCACACTTCCAGCAGATCTAATGGAATACTCAGCATCCTGTCAGGTTTGAGAGATGACATCCCAGAGCTCTGCCAGCGCGGCAGGCAGGCCGGGCTGCTCCTTCTGAAGCACTTTGTGTTGCTCTAAATGAGAATTTAAGCAGACATTTATTTATTTTTAATTTGGGGAAGCAGCGTTTCAGCAACAAAACAACAACAACACCAAAAAAAAAATAAAATAAATCTGTTCTGTGAAGCTCTGCTCTCCTGGTTGGGGGAATTGCTGGAAAATCCCTGCCTGGATCTCTCCCTTCCTGCTGGGATGATCCAGCGGGATGTTCTTGTTGTTGGAGGTGAAGAGAAACCCCCTCAGATGGAACTCTTTGGGAAAATCCCTCTTTTGGCAGCCTGAGCAGTGGATCTTTGGGAATCAGAGCCTGCACGAGCGCTGGAATTGCTTGGAATTGCCCAGGAGACTCCACAGGTCCCATGGCAGGAGCTAAAAATCCCTTTGGAACACAAGGGTGTGATCCAGGATGAGGAGGAGGAGGAGGAGGAGGAGGAGGAGATCAGGATGAGGAGTGGGAGATCCAAGATGAGAGATGGGAGATCCAAGATGAAAAGGGGAAGATCCAAGATGAGGAATGGAAGATCCAAGGTAAGGAGGGGAAGATCCAAAATGAAGAGTGGAAGATCCAGGATAAAGAGTGGAAGTTTGAGGATGAGAGATGGAAGATCCAAGGTAAGCAGGGGAAGATCCAAGATGAGGAGTGGGAGATAAGGATGAAGAATGGAAGATCCAAGATGAAAAGGGGAAGATCCAAGATGAGGAATGGGAGATCCAGGATAAAGAGTGGAAGATCCAAGATGAGAAATGAAAGATCCAAGATGAAAAGGGGAAGATCCAAGATGAAGAGTGGAAGATCCAGGATAAAGAGTGGAAGTTTCAGGATGAGAAATGGAAGATCCAAGATGAAGAGTGGAAGATCCAAGACGAGGAGGGGGAGATCTGCCCAAACTGAATCCTATCCATGGACAGATCTGCAGATCAGAGCCATGGATGGGGCTGGGAGCACCCTGGGATTGTGGAAGTCCCTGCCCATGGCATGGATGGGATTTAAGGTCCCTGCCAACCCAAACCATTCCAAAACTCCGTGACTCCCTCACAAAGCCATTTCCGTGTCTCAGAGAGCTCCCAGCCCCTCCCTGGTGGAGGAGCTCATCCCATTCATCTTCCTCCCACAGGGATGGGAAGGGAAGGGAAGGGAAGGGAAGGGAAGGGAAGGGAAGGGAAGGGAAGGGAAGGGAAGGGAAGGGAAGGGAAGGGAAGGGAAGGGGAGATCGATAAAAGCTGCAATTATGCGTTGGTACCAATCAGCTCCAGAGCAATCAGGGAGCCGAGTCCTGCCGTAAAACACGTGCAGAGAGGGGCAGCAGCAGCCAGGGCAGCGTTCCCATCTCCCCAGCACCCCTGCAATTCCAGCCCCGCTGACGGGGAGGGGACAGGGGACACCTGAGCTGCTGCCAGCTCACCTGAGTGAAACACTCCTGTGTTATTTTCTTCCACCTTTTTGAGGAGGAAGGATGGGAAAGAATTAAAAAATAACATTCCTACGCACAGGTTTCTCGCAGTCCCTTTGATTTCCTTACACGAGAAACGGGGAAAAAACATTTGCAAAAATCAAGATTCACCTTAATGAAAGGGAAAAAGGGAAGGGGGAAGGAGATATTTAACTCTCCCAGGAAGGGGAGGAAACAAATTCGCTGTATTCAACAGCAAAAAAAACCCTCTCTCCACAGCCTGATTGCATCTAACCTTGCTTTTACATTCCTGAAGTGATTTCCAAATGAGGGCACGGATTACGGAGAGCGGGGAGGGAACAGACAGGGAAGGTGCTCTGCGAAACTCGGGATCAACTCAAACAAAGCTGCAGGGGAAATTGTTTTCCTACAGATTATCAGCAAAGCCAGACCCCGTCCCAGGGGACGCGGGGGGTTCATCAATGATGTGCAGACACGTCTTTGGGAAACAAAACAGCAAATTAGAGGCACCCTAAAGCCTCCCCTTTCCTCCTCCTGCCTGAGCCTGACTCAGCTCTGCTGATGAAAAATGCATTTCAGCTGCCGTGCTTCCTGGGGGATTACAGCGCCTGTTTTGTAGGGATTTATCGCCAGTGAAATATTTATGTCCAGGCCAGGTTGTGGGAAGGGTTACGGGGAGGTTTTGAAAGTCTCAGCATCTCCTGAGTCCTGCAGATCCCGCTCCCCTCCAGCCCCGGGAGCTTTCAGCGCTCGGCCGGCTTTTATTTTAAGCACCGAAAGGCAGAAAAAAGCTGCCAAACTCCACAAAAAGCAGCAGGAGAAGGAGGGCAGGCCCCCTCTGGCAGCTGGGCCGAGGTCCTGCCCGATTCCAGCTGAGGAACGGGGAGCTGAGTTCATTTCCAAACACTCAATCCGCGGTTCATTCCCGCTGCCAGCGCCGCTCAGGCGCCCGCGGGAGATGAGAGCCCCTGGCATTTATCTAATCAGGGGGAATTAGGACTTTCATCCTGGCTTTTCCATCCAGGGAGGAAGGCTGACTCAGGCAGGTGCTCCAGAGAAAGCAGCACTCCTGCCAGCCTGGGACAGGGAATCCAAAGGGAAGCTGCATTTTCCGGGTGTTTGTGATGCACAAAAACAACAAAAGGGTTTTTTTTTTTCCCTTTAAAATCCGATTTAAAATCATTTACAGGTTCAAGGAAAGCAGGAAAAGTTAAATAATGATGTGAAGGTCGCTGCTAAAAACAACCTGGGAGCATCCAACCGGGGCAGCTCCGTGGATTCATCCAAGGAAAATCCTCTCCCTTTCCCTTGACTCATCTCCAGAGGTTTTTCCCAGCAAATCCTCTTGAGAGGAAAACCTGCAGAGCTCCACTGAGCCCAGCCTGGGGAGGAGACTGGAAATCACTGCTGCTCCTTCCCTGCTGCACTTCCCCAGTCCTGGATCCTGCTGCACCCACAACTTCCTTCAGAGACACCTCAGGGAATGGTGGGGACACCTTTAGGAATCCACTGAATCCATTCTGATCCCACCAGGAGCTGCCACAGCCTCGGAGCAGCATCTTCTCTGCACTGCCAAAGGATCTCCTGTCCCTCAACAGCACCTGAACATCCCAATCCTGGAATATTTTGATCCCAATCCTGGAATCTTTTGATCCCAATCCTGGAATCTTTTGATCCAAATCCTGGCAACTTTTGATCCCAATCCTGGCATCTTTCAATCCCAATCCTAGAATATTTTGATCCAAATCCTGGCAACTTTTGATCCCAATCCTGGCATCTTTCAATCCCAATCCTGGCATCTTTCCATCCCAATCCTGAATTCTCCCCTGTGAGGGTGGGGAGGGGCTGGGATGGAATTCCCAGAAAAGCTGTGGCTGCTCCATCCCTGGGAATGTCCCAGGCCAGGCTGGACAGGGCTTGGAGCAGCCTGGGACAGCGGAAGGTGTCCCTGCCCATGGATTTTGAGGTCCCATTGGGTCCCTGCCCATGGCACTGGACGGGTTTGAAGGTCCCTCCCAACCCAAACCAGTCTGGGATTCCGTGAAATCCAGTTTCGGGGGATTTCAGGTGGGAAATGAACAGCAGCAGGACCGTGCAGCGAGGGATCTGTGGCTTCCTGGGAAAGCTGGGATGGGTGAGGCCAGGAAAAGGCCACTTGTCCACCTCTCTCCTTACCCTGGTACTGGGCGCTGAAGCCCTTCTGCCTGTGGTTGCCGTCGGAGGTGAAGTGGAGCCGCAGCCAATTTTTGCTGCTGATGACGGGGGCTGGCAAATTCATCCCAGTGAACCTGCAAGAGAGCAAGGAGCACGAGTCAGGACCCTGGGAGTGACCCCAAACCCGGCATCCCGGGCCATCCTCCTCCCCCAGGAACCCGGGAACTCCCCCGTGGGTGCCACACCCTCAAGGAGAGCCCCAGGGCTGCTTCCAGCCTCGCATTCCCGCTGGGATTCCCAGCTGGGAGCCCCAGGTTTGTCATTACAGAGGTTTCCATTCCTTTTTCCTAAGGCAAAGAACATTCCCAAACTCATCCAGTTCCCACAACAAAAAAACTCCGTTTATTTTAACTCAGGAAGGGAAAGGATGGCAAGAACTTCTTTATTTTTGATTTTATTTAAGACCTGTCCCAACCTGAGGAGCGGGGAGCTCCAATGCCCAGCAGCAGCCCTTCACATCCCTTTATCATTTTATTTTCTTTTTAAAATATGAGGCTGTTCGCTTCATTTCACTCCAGCTCACAATTCCTGGCTGAGTTTTGTCCCAAACAACATTTTCCCCAAGTCACGGCACTGGGACTGAGGTCCCCAGTGGTGACACTCACCATGGTGGGGACACCAAAGCTCTCGTGGAACCCTCTTCCTGTTAATGAAATTCATTATTTTAAACCCCAATTATCACTTATTTTAAAATGACTGCCATTCCAGCACCTTTAATTGCAATTCCAATACCTTTAATTGCCATTCCAACACTTTTAATTGCCATTTCAACCCCTTTTCTTGCCATTCCAACCCCTTTAATTGCCATTCCATCCCAATTTTTGCCATTCCAACCCCTTTTCTTGCCATTCCAACCCCTTTTATTGCCATTCCATCCCCATTTTTGCAATTCCAGCCCCTTTTCTTGCCATTCCATCCCTATTTCTGGCATCCCAACACCCCCTGTTTTTTCCAGACGAAGGCAGAAGGATCCTGGGACTCTGTTCCATCCCGAGGATAATTCAGATTGAATTATTAAACATTTTTAGCAGCAGATCTGACAGCCCATGGAGCTTTTGAAGAGCCCTTCAGTCACTCCAGAGGTGACCTCAGCTCCTCCAAGTGGGAGCCAGGCTGGAATTGGCAGCGTTAATTAATGCAGAGGGGCTGCCCCTGTTAATGAGCTCGCAGGGTGATTAGTGCATAACTAAAGCATCTCTGCCACCTACAGTACACTCCAAACCCTGGATCATCCCGTGCCTGGATCCTGCAGCGCTCTGGGAGGTTTTTAAGCCGGGTTTAAGGTTGCTCCCAACCATTCCTCCACGGATTATTTCCATCCCCGTTCCCCAGGTGCTGCAGGAATGGATTTTCTCCGTGGCTTTTTGCCATCCTGGGGGAACTCAAAGGCAGCTGAGCTGCTTGAATCGGAAACCTCCTCACATCACCGAGTTCAAACACACAGATTTGGGGCTGAGATCAAACGCGGGACGCCTCAAACCCATCCTGAGGAAGCTCCCCTGGCTGACTGTGATGGCAACACCCTGAAACTTCAACCCCTCACCCCCCAAGGGCCCTCTCATTGCTCATCCTGCAGCAGCCAAGCTCCGCGTGTGTGGAATTTGCGGGTGGGTTTGGGATGGTCGGGACAGACGGGAGAGCTCTGGAGTTGGGTCTGAGAGCAGGAGGTTCATTGGGAAAGGGCGTGGGTGTGGGAGAGCTGCTGGGGGCTGCCAGACACAGCCTGGAGCAGGGAGGAGAGGAGAGGAGAGGAGAGGAGAGGAGAGGAGAGGAGAGGAGAGGAGAGAGAGAGGACGAGGAGAGGACAGAGAGGAGAGGAAGAGGAGAGGAGGAGTGAGCAGGAGAGGAGGAAGAGAAAGGAGGGCGAAGAGACCAGAGAAGAAAGAGAAGTGAAGAGCGAAAGGAGGAGAAGAGAGATAGAGGAAAGAGGAGGAGAAAAGAGAAGAGAAGAGAAAGAGAGAGAAGAGAAGAGAAGAGAAGAGAGAGAAGAGAAGAGAGAGAGAGAAAGTATGAAGAGAAGAGAGAGAAGATTCAGCGATTTGAGGTTCCGGGATCAGGGTTCTGTAGATTTTGGGGATTTTGCGATTCAGGGATTCAGTAATCGGAATTTGGGGATTCTGGGATTCGGGGATTTGAGGATTCCGGGATTCAGGGTTTCTGTGATTTTGGGGATTTTGGGATTCAGGGATTCAGTAATTTGGGAATTTGGGGATTCTGGGATTCTGGAATTTGGGGATTCGGGGATTTTGGGATTCTGTGATTTTGGGGATTTTGGGATTCGGGGATTCCGGAATTTGGGGATTCTGGGACCAACATTTCGTATTCACAGACTCATGGAATTATTAAAGTTGGGAAACAGCTCCAGGATCATCAAATCCAGCCCTTCCTGAGCCTCCTTTTCTCCAATCTGAGCCCTCCCAGCTGCTCCTCCCAGGCCTGGATTTCCAGAGCCATCCCACCACGAACTTCCAAGGATCCCAAATGCTTGAATTGCTAAAATCCCCGCCAGGTCAGTGAACGAGCACTTGGAAAATCAATTGGAAAATGGGAATGGACGGCACTTTGCAACAGCAGGAAAAAAACCCTGGAGGCAAAAGTGACAAAAAATCCATCACAGCCCTGGTGCTTTGCACTCACAGATTCAGGGAGAAGGAAAATTTTCCATGAGTTTCCTGCATGGAAAATTTCCTCAATTTCCTCAAAAATCGAGCTGTCACTTGCTCGAGACTTTGACAGCTTTTGGAAAGGATGAGATCAGCCAAGAAATCCCCACCAGCTCCTCGTTCCCAGGCACACCCCGCCAGACTCCCCCACGCCACTCTGCTCCCTCCAGAACTCCTTTTTCTCCTCCTTTTTCCCATCTGAAATCCAGCAGAACTGCAGGATGAAGGATTCCATCCCCTGAAAGGCACTGCCCAGCCCCAAACTGGGTGGGAAAAGGGGTTAAAATATCCTGGAGGAGAAATGATTAAAAAAAAATCATGGATTTTCCCCATTTTCCATGGATTTTTTTTTCACAAGGGGTTCTGGATAAGAAACATCACAGCTGGGGCTCAGCATTCCATGGAAAACTCTGTCCCCACCAGTTTCTCACCAGGAGGCCCTCACAGGCTTAAAATCACCATTAATCATTCATTAGCGTTAATGGTTAATTGATAATGGGATATTTAATTACAGCTGCACGGCCTTGCCATGCAAATGGTGATTCCAGAGGGGATGGGAAGGATGCTGGGCTGGGAGGAGAATGGGAAAATGAGGGAATTATCCCAAATTTCCTGCCAGGGGCGTGGGGACAGGGCAGGTCCCACTCCAAGGTCATTGGTATCTATTATTTGATGTTTGTTTTATTTTGTGTTTTCCTTTGCTGTCACCCCCCTGTCCCCACCTGAACTCTTTTTAGAAGAGGAAAAAACTTCACCTCAAACGACCGATTTTATCCCAAATCCTCTCCAGCAGCGTTTTTAACCCGGGATATTTTCCCCCTGAGTGACACCAAAGCCTCCACATCGAACACAACTCCTTCATTCCTAACCCAGAGGCGTTAATGCCACCAAAACTCCTCTTATTTTTTTTGAGAAAAAGCACTGAAGCGAGGCCTTCTCCACCCTTTTCTTCATTTCTTTCCTCGCTCTCTCCCTTCCCACGGAATCCAGGCATTAAATATTTATCCCGCTGCCTCCCCTGGCACAATTAGTATGGCTGTACATGGATGGCACTGATTACTCTGCATTCACATCCCATTATCTATTTACAATCCCAATTCCTGCTTTAATTTGCTTCCACGAGGAGGGGAAGAAAGGGAAGGGAGGAAGAAAAAAAAAAATCAATGAAGTGTCACGAAGTGAGGAGCAGGAGCAGGAGGAGATGTTTGCACAGGGATTTGGAGCACCCTGGAATTTGATTCCCATGGATTTGGCCGTTCCTTCTTCCTAAAAGGACCCGGATAAAATGAGAATTCCTAAAAGGACCCAAATAAAATGAGAACTCCTAAAAGGACCCGAATAAAATGAGAATTCCTAAAAGGACCCAAATAAAATGAGAACTCCTAAAAGGACCCAAATAAAATGAGAATTCCTAAAAGGACCCAAATAAAATGAGAATTCCTAAAAGGACCCAAATAAAATGAGAATTCCTCACGTGGACGCTGCAAACCCAGGGCAGGAGTCAAAGGTCCTGGCTAAAGGCAGGAATTGCAGCTGGAATTCTGTTATTTTATATAAAATTTGTGGAGAGGATGGATTTAAACATGAATTTGCAGGAACAAACATGTCCTGGTGCTGCCCAGAATTGGGGTGCAGTCAAACACCAGCTTCAAATAAAACCAAAGGACATCACTGGGGGTGTTTAATCTCTTTTTTTTTTTCCCTGAACTGCTTTTGTTGATAATTAATTTAAGCTCTCTGCTCATTAAATCTCTGTTTTGACACCCCCTTGGATTTTTGTTGATAATCCCTAAAATCAGCCAGGATGGGTCCTGGCTCCTCCTGGAACCTCCAACACGAATTTTGGGTGAATCTCCCTGAAATTTCATCTTCCTGGAGCTCAGCTCCACCTTTTCAATGTTTAACCCAAAGTGAGACCCACTGGAGTGGCTGGGAGGAGGAGGAAGAGGAAGAGGAGGAGGAGGAGGGGAAATTCCAGCAGCATTTCCATGGATGAAGGAGTCAAAAGGAGATTCCATGGATGGAGGAGCCAAGGGGAGATTCCATGGATGGAGGAGTCAAGGGGAGATTCCAGGGATGGAGGAGCCAAGGGGAGATCCCAGCAGCATTTCCAGGGATGGAGGAGCCAAGGCTGGCAGTCACCAGGAGATCCAAGGAGAACACTCCTGGATCATCCCTGGAAGTGCCCCAGGACAGGCCTTGGAGCAGCTGGG
>JAVTVJ010002508.1:0-11405 GCA_034509425.1 Eopsaltria australis
AACAACTCTGAGGTATATTTTCATAAACAAAGTAGAGCCAGTGCTGAGAGGGGGGCTCCAAAGAAGGGGCTGGACCTGGGGGGGGAATTGAATCACCACTTGTCCTCCTAATTGGTGCTTTTAATCAATTATGCTAATTTCCTAAAAGCTAGAAATATGTACTCATCCCTGGAGGGGGAGTGGGCTTTTATGGACACCTTTCCATAACTGCTCCTGAAGACCTTCAAAATAAAGACCCCCTTTTATATTACCTCCTTGCTAAAATGATCTCGAGTTTCTTTTCCAGATTGGGGGAAAAGGCAACAGTATGGCTGCTTTTGACTTTTGGACCATCCCTACAACGCAACAGGAATCGTCAGTGAAAAGAGTGTAGCGTATTTCTTCCATTGGCATTCGGTTATACCGTGGAGCTTCCTCAGCACGTGTCACCTGTTCCTGCTCCTCTTCATCAGTCAGACCAAAGTTTTCACCTTCCAGACAGTTTGTAATTATTTCAGGGATCCCAGTGCGATTCGGGTTTCCAATACGCACACGCTCTATGATGAGGGCAATCCATTTACTCCATGCAGCATCAGTAGTGTGGTGGGTAGAGGGAACCTTTCCTCTGAACATCAACCCCAGCACAGGTAGTCAGGGTGACAGGAGGAGTTGTGCCTCTGTGCCAATCACCTCTGAGGTGGCTTGAACTCCTTCATAGGCTGCCAGGATTTCCTTCTCTGTTGGGGTGTAGTTGGCTTCAGACCCTCTGTAGCTTCAGCTCTAGAATCCCAGTCGTCAGAGGCTCCAAGAAAGACCATTGCTCCCGGCTGCAGAGTAGGGAGTGTTCTTCATATCTGGTCCTGTCCTGACTGGGACAAGGGCTACCGCAAGAGCAATCTGCTTGATCTGGGCAAAGGCTTGTTGCTGTTCAGGGCCCCAGTGGAAATCATTCTTCTTGCGGGTTACCAGGTAAAGAGGGCTCACGATCTGGCTGTACTGGGGGATGTGAATCCTCCAAAGACCTATGGCACCTAGGAAAGTATCCTGGTTTAGGGCAAATATTTTAGAGGAAACTTCAAAACGGTCTCCTCCAGAAAAACAGATTTCAGCCACCTCTCTCCCAACCGGTTCGGGAAAGATTTCCTTGGAGAAAAGTGGAAAAAACCTGTTTATTTAACAAGCAAAGTATTCACAAGCATGAAAAAATAAATAATATTAAACAGTGGAACCTCTTGTTTTTCTGAAGAGCCGGCAAAGTCAGAGAGTCCTTCTGTGAGTGTGGCTCTGTCCGTCTCAGTCTCTCCAGGGCTTCAGCCTGGTGCCCAGGCCTGGCTGCAGAGTGGGGGGGGGCCCCCGGGCGAGTGTTCTCATGTCCTGAACTGGAGAGATGCTGAACAGTCACAGAGGAAAAGCCACAGTTCAGTGAAGTAAAGCTCTTCTTGCTTCAGCTAACGAGGAAAACCAGTGAAAAAAGCAAAGAAAAACTCCTGTCTGCAAAAGCTGAGAGAACTCCGAGAGAGCACTGCTGCAAACTCCTGAGAGCACAGCACATCTTATCTCTCTCTCACTCGTCTGAGCTTGGACTACAGTCAGTCAGGAAAAAAGGAATTACAGGGGGAGTAAAGTGAAGCTTCTGCAGACAAACTGAGTGAGTCGTCTCCCCCCCCTCCCCCCTCCCTCCCCCCCCCTTCGCTCTCTCTGTCCAGTCTTAAGGGCACAGAACTTAATATCCGGCATAAGCAGAACAGATGATGGGATTAATGTGCACTGCGCACCTGTATCGACCAAGGCTTCATATTTTTGTGGTTCTGAAGTGCCAGGCCATCCAATCCACACTGTCCAAAAGACCCGATTCTCCCAAGTCTCTACCTGACTAGAGGCAGGACCCCTCCAGTCCTGGTTATCATTCCCTCCCTGGGAATACATTCTAGAAGTTCCTTCAAGAGGATCCAACATCTCATCCTCCCTTCTGTTATATGTGACAGCTCGGTCACGGGAGGCTGAGGCGACTTTCACTTTAGCAGAACCCCCTTGGTTAGTGTTTTCCTCCTTGAGTTGACACATGCGTGCTGCCAGGACAGAAGTAGGTTTCCCATCCCACCTTCTCATGTCTTCCCCATGGTCACACAGAAAGAACCACAGGTCAGCTCGTGGGGTGTATGCCCTCTCCCTAGCTGGGGGATGTCAGGCTTTGACTTTGGGGCCTGTGACTCTCACTGGTGCCACACTGTTCTTCCTCACCTCCTCCCTCATCTCCCTCATCTCCTCTTTGAGGTCCTTAACCACAGCAGAGACATGAGCCTGCATCGGGCCATTCATCATACTCTCATAATACCTGAGCCTGTTGGCAACTGAACCCACTGTCCCCCAGTTATCCTCGGCATTAACCATTGTAATGATGGTGGTGTATTGGGATGGCCCTAGATTTGCCAGATTCCACAACATTTGCCTTGTGCACCTGACCTTGTCTGGATCATTATCATGCCGTCTGTCCCTCCCAAAGAGCACCTCTAATATCACCACTTCTCTCAGCTGTTGGATTCCTTCCTCAAGGGTCTTCCAGCACATTCTATGATGGTACTCCTGTATTCTCTCTGTAAACAAATCTCTCTCTTACACTCATTGAAAGCCGCTCCCAGAGAGAAAGGGAGTGAATTCCAAATACCTTATCCACACCCGCATCCCGGGTCAAGGGTCCCGAATACCTTGCCTTGCCACTATCCAGTTGCACACCTGCACCCATAAGGTCCCAAATCTGAAGTAACCAGGTCGAGTAAGCCTCGCACTCCCATCGCACAGTCTTTTTGCAGATTATGGAGACTGTCGAATGACAGGGACTCCGTGATGATTTCAGGCTCCAGCTCCCCTGCTGGTTGTGAGGGCCCTGGTTCCCCATCATCATTAATTGGGCGCACTGATTTGATCTTATACTTCCTCCTCTGCACAGGGGTGACTGCTGCTGACTGTGACTGCCCTTGCGGTTCAGCTGGAACCTGGACAGTTGTAATGTCTGTAGGTTCCACTGCTGCACCATCAGACTCTCCCTCTTTGAGGCAAGGAGAGGGTTTCCAATCAGCTGGGGCGGTGTATTCCCTCAGCACCTGCCACATCTTCTCCTCCAATACCTCCATCCAATCCGGATGGTTAATTTCTGAGGTGGGCTGTTGGGCACTGTCAGGCTCTGAGACAGTGTCAAGCTCTGCAGCAGCATCCCTAGTCTCTGGGGTAGGTGTCTGGGTGGTTTTCTAAGTCAATCTCACCTTATGTCTGAATGCTAAATAGAATAGGCATGTCAGCAACACATGGTTGGCATCTAGAGGAAATCTGAACCCTTTGAAAGCTGGTGGGGTAGGCCCAAAGAACTGGGTAAAGGGTTGGGAGAAAACTTCCCCCAGTATAACTTCTTCACAATAGGTATTATTATTAATGTAACCCCAAAAACATACACTTAATGTGTGATAGCCTGGTATCCATGTGCCCGCCTTCCAGAGGAAATTAAAAATCCATTAATTCCTCACCTTATTGACCCTTTGTACAAACTGGATAACAGCCACAGTAGCCTTGGTCATAGGACCCATGTTTAGATACAGAGCTGCAAATGGGAAAAATATAGCCACAATCATGTGCCACCCAAACCAGGGTAAGCTAGACCACATGGTGCCACCTAATGAGGTTTCTATATTCAGCACACAAAAATTAGGTTACCCAGGAACTGTTATTCCTTTTTCATCCTTTCCTCTCGATGCCCTCTGTCTTGGGTTAGGCCAGAGGAGTCAAAATCTAAGAAGTGATCTGTGCTGCAGGAAGGAATACAACTTCCTTCCTGCGAGAGAGAGCCAATAATCAGGTAGTTTTAAGGATTGATATGTAAGTGAACCAATTAAAAAGTTGATCCGCCTTCGAGGAAAAACCATATATAAGCAGAGACTCTCTGAAGCTCTTCCTCTTTAGACCTGCTGCTGCTGTGTAGAGAGGAGCAGCTCCTGCTTCTCTCGCTAGTAAGGCCACCCCCCACCTCCTTCCAAAGGAGGTGGGGGGGGGGGAAGGGAAGTTTGGAGTGGCCGTGCCGCTGCAGCCGGACATGGGGGAGGAACGGCTGGAATCTTCAGCAGATACAGCTCAGCCGGTGTGCCAGCTACACGAGAGAGAGAGCCAAGCCCTTGCTCCGGGCAAGGCAAGGACCGGGCCAGACTCCATCTAGCTTGGGCCTGTTCAAACAGCCCGGCAAAGAGCACGTGATTTTCACACTGCTGAAGAGAGAGAGACAAAGATTAACTCTCTTCATGCCTGGACTAAACTCACAAACACCCATCCTTCCTCGCAGAGAGAGGAACGAGTGAGGACATCGACATAGTGCAGCGCAGAGACTTTACAGTCAGTGAGGAAAGCAGAACTGATACTTAGAAAAAGGTGCATGAGAAGTGCTTCAAGAGTGAAGCTGAAAACTCTTTTAGAGAACCATAGTTAAAGACTGAGCTAATAAATTTTCTGTAATATAAAAATATAGTCCAAAGGGGGATGTGAAGTTCTTATTGCAGCCAATAAACTGAAATACCTAAGTACAGACAAGTAAGTGTTAAAAAAGTACAGCCTGATGAGAAACTAAAACCAAAAGAGAGGAGAAGCTGTAACCCAGAGCCCTGGTCCCGGGGAAAATGCTAGAGAACCTGAGTTGTCAAAAGAACCTGTGTTACTAAGCACAGAAGAAGAGATTTTCTTTATTGCTACAATTAAACTAAGCATCCTTAAAACAAGTACCCTGTAGACTGGTCATAACCCACCCAAGTAGCTGTGGGAAGGCTACTGGTGTGGGAGGGATCCACCATTAAACTAGACTTTGCTCCGGGCGGCGGTTAATAGTGAAGCAGAAGACCCATAAAATGTGTATTTTTCTTACAGAAAATCCATAGTGTAAGCAAAAAAAAAACTTCTCTCCCTAAATGAACTAAAACAAGAGCTGTTTCTGAAGTAGTAAACTAACTAGAAGTCAAAGTGTTGTCTTTTGTATGTTGTCAGAGAAAATGAAATGGAGAAGTGGAAGAAAGAAAAGTAGTCTGCGGAGTTTGTTCTAGTTTTTTTTTCTTGAGTTTTTTTTCTTTTCCCTTTGTCTTAAGTATATTAATAAAACTTCTTTATACTTTATAAAGTTTAAGCCTGCTTTGCCTACTCCTAATCCTCATCTCACAACAATCAAATAAATATAAGTAAGTGTACTAGCATTTAACCACAAACCTAAATAGACAAACTAAAACCACTACACCCTCAGGTCTCACGTTGGGCACCAAAATCTGTCTTGGTTTGAAAGATGTCTGCTAAGGAAAGCAGGAGTCTCCCTTGGAATGGAAAATATGACCCCCTTCCCTCTGAATTATTATAACTTTGAAATCAAGGGGCTTTCAGGCAAAGATATGGGAAAAGGAATAACAGTTCTTTGCTAGTATGTATAACAAGGCAAACAAACAACAACAATGGCAGCAACAACAAACAGAACCAGAAACCCAGTAACAGCCTTCTTTTGGCTGCAGGCAATTTCCCCGTGGTGTAGTTACAGTCGCGACCAGCAGGGGCACTGGTGGCTTCCCGGCCAGGCAGGGCAGGTGTGATGATTCCCTTGCGGCTGCACGGGGGTGCTGTGGCACGAGTTTGGTAATCTCTCTCACGTGGTAATAGCGGACCCGTTGGTAGAAGGGATGGAAAAGGGGCTTCCTTTACAAACCCCCAGGGGCAGCCGATCCCAGTGACCCTCTGGATAGTGAAATTAGCTGTAGCAGTAACCTCAGAAGCAGCAAGCTGGAATGCCAGGGGCTGGCTTACCCTGGGAGTGACAAACAAAAGGTAGCAGAAACTCCGGGGCCATGCCCAAAGCTGCGGGGTGTCCAGGTGTCGGGTTACAGTGTAGCAAGAAGCTCTGAAACAGTGGCAGAGAACAGCGAGGCTGGGCAGGGAATAGCTCCCTTGGATAGCTCACCAGAGATGGTTGGTCCTTGGGTCCAGGTTGTGAGGAGGGGGCGGCCCGCGGTGGGGAACGAGGGTGTTCCCAGGTCCTGGCACAGCACGCACCAGCTCTGGGCTTCCCAACAGCAGAGCAACAGAGAAGCAAGCTAGCAAGCCTAGTCACAGTGCAGAAGGAAAAAGAAACAAAAATAAACAGGCAAAACTCACAAAGCAACAGTATCCCTAGTCAGAGACACCCAGCAGCACGGCCACCCAAAAAAGCCTGCCCGGAAGGAAGGAGCTGCCCCTCACCTCGCCCCCAACTCTCTCCGGAAACCCCGGCCTGGCTTTCACTCATCACGATACTCCCGGAACCAGGGAGGATGGGAGAGGGGGACAACACAGTGGCCACCCCGGACACAAAACAAAACAAAACAAAACCCCCCAAAATTATATGGGATTAAAAACACCATCCCCAAGACAGCAGCTCTTTTTGTTGTGTAGTGTGTGTTGTGTATCATGTATTGTGTATTTGTGTGCATAGTGTCTATCTGTGTGCCTATTGTGTATCTGTGTAATTTCAGTAATTGCTAGCAATTTGAGGAAAAGTCTGAGTTCTTAGGAACCAAATTGCTATGTTTTATGAGATCCTACTTGTTAGAAATAAAGGGGGGAAATTCGTGCCCGAAAATGTTATATCAAAATGAAATAAATAAAAGGGATTTTTTAGTGGTGACCAGCTGGAGAGCACACAAGAAAAGGGTGGTGGCACTCGCCCGGGAACCAATTTACATCTCAAAAATAGTACTACAGAGGACAACGGCACGCCAAGAGTTTCCTGGCAAAGATGATAACCAAATTGATCAACCATCTCCGGAGGATCTCCTCCCCGTCCAGGTGCTAACGACCAGACCGGACTGAGATAAGGACCATCACGAATCATCAGATAACACCTCCGGATGATGAAAATTCCATCAAGCACAGGATGCGTTTTTGTCCACCTCAGCTTCATGAATAGCATGCTTCATGAATATGCTGAGTGACAGAAATAATGTCCCAAATCCGGACTTCTTGGTCAGAACTGTATATAAACCGGCCGTTGGAAGCTGTCGGCGTGAACGGAGGGAGGTCTGATGCGATAGAGGTCAGACCTGCATTCACCCAGTGCCAACCCCAGGCTTGGTACTGTCTCCCTTTTCGATCGTGGCATTGCGTGTCCGAACTCTCGGACACGAAATAAATTTTATATACTTGTTTTACTATAAATTGGGCGTACTTATTTATCACAATTTGGTGACCCCGACGTGATGCGATCCTGGTATTGTGGGCCCCTGTCTCCGCTCAGGAGGCGCCTCCGCTGATTTTAGCGGCCTGACGGGACAAGGAGCTTGTTGCCTTCTGCTATGAGGGTAGGCGACCTGGTTCAAGAACGACAGCATGGCAGCCCGGCCTCACCCAAGCCACTTGGTCCACGACACACAGGCACCAATGTGGTGGATGGTCAAATGGCCTTTATTATCTTATCTCATGAGGTTAAATAGTCTAGGGGGCTTCACTACGTCAGAAAGGGGACGGTGGGATAGCTAGGGTGAGTAAGGAGTGGAAAACTACTGGGGTTAGGAGGAGTTGCATACTTCGGGTGATCTCGTATCATGCAGGAATGAAGGGAGGGGGGATTCCATGCTGCCCTTGCTTTCCGTCACATCCCGAGATCTTCCGTCCGCCTGTCCCTATCTACCACACTTCCCCCCCCTTTTTTCACAAATGAATGAGGTAGTCATAGATACATGTATTGAAGTGAGGTATGAGGTAGTAACTTGACAAGGAAAAAGGGGTTTGGTATACCTGAGTAGATTTCGCAAAGCAAGTTAGAAAAGTCTTGCGATTGGCAGTGTTTACAGTTTGGATTACAGCATTTGTTGATGTTCTAAAAACAGAATGTTGGCCCGTTCCAGACGGGTCTGGATAAAAGAGACTAGTTTGTTCAGCAGGCATGGTCCAAAGGTAAAAACTAAAAGCAGCATTGCCAATGGACCTATCAAGGCAGAAATTAGTGTGGTGAGCCATGGTGATTGATTGAACCAGGACTCAAACCAGCTCTGTTGGGCTTCCCTGTCTTTCTGTCTCTGAGCTAGCCTATCTCAGAGCTCTGCCATGGAGTATCTGACGACTCCTGTGTGGTCTGCATAAAAGCAGCATTCCTCTTTCAAGGCGGCACACAGGCCTCCTTGTTGCATGAACAAGAGGTCCAATCCTCGCCTGTTCTGCAAGACCACTTCTGAGAGTGAGGAAACTGATTTCTCTAGAAAGGAGATGGATTTCTCGATCCCCTGCAAGTCCTCATCGATGGTCATTTGTAGCTGAGACAGTCCTTGGTGTCGGGTCACAAGAGCTGAGACACCCGTGGCCGTTCCGGTTGCTCCCAGGCCGAGCAGCATTGCAATAGTTACACCTGTTATCAGTGCTCTTTTGTGGAGCCGGTCGGGTTTCTCAAAAAGATGGTACATCTCTTCATCTGTATGGTACAGGACCCTAGGAACAATTAGAACTTGGACACAAAAGTCAGTGGAATCATTGAATTTGGCAAGAGACACACAAGGACTCACTCCAGATCGCTGACAAACCCACATCCCAGATGCGGATGGAACCACCCACTTATTTTTTCTGTTGGGCTTGACAACTTTGGTGCAGATGTTGCCTTTCTTTGCTAAGGTTGCATTGCCAAAACATCTGCCCTGACCCATGACTTGACTCAGGGTGATTCCTCTGCGGGGAGTATCCCACCTGCACTGGTGAGGGGAGTTGGCTGTGGAGTAACTGAAGGGGATATTTAAAGCAACTCCTTCGTAGAAGGGGGGTTTGACATCATAGCAAAGCCAGCAGGAATCAGTTAGGTTCGGGTTGGATTCGTTCAGGGAAAGAAAGGTAGCTTCTAACATACGAAAGATTGGGTCAGAGTCAGACTTGGCTAAACTACTTATCTGGGAGGTATCTGCATGACCGATCAGGGTATCAGTGACTTTTGTGGGCAAGGCTTTGGAGTGGGTTGTGTTTTTCCCTTTTAGTACATCTTTAATAACTTTGTTTGGCCCAACCGCCCGGGATGCAGGGGGTTGGAGCTTGATAATTCGCACATTCACCCACTCTTTTGACCCTTGAATGACTACTGTCCACGTCCTGCCTGTGGCCCAACTAGGGTGATTTGGCTGCAAAACGGTCATGTTATAGTCAGTGCACCTCCGAGATTTAGGGATTTTTATGATAGTTTCGATAGTATTTTTCCTGAAGGACGACAGGTTGTTTACAACCAGTTGGAGCCCAGGTGAACTGTAAAAATTCATCGGGCTTTTGAGGTTCCCACCCAGGTCTTGATGATCCAGCATTTGTAACAATGGTTTCACAGCCCCAGTACCCACAATATCCCCACCCCGGATAATTGCAGTACTTCTTCCCTGGGTTTCAGGCTGGGCACCAATAGGATAGATGCATACTTGTAACATGAGGGGAATAGGGGTTTACTTTTGGTTTTCCAGGGAACAGATCGGAAATGCGGATCACAAAGGATGGGGCATTCGGTGTGGTGGTTTCTTTGAGCACCTTGTCATTTGACAGGTGTTGCATGACCCACCTGTATGGCTGATGAGAGTAATGGTTTGGACTGGCTTGTCCTCTGGTAACAAGCCCCAACAGCAAAATCACACAAAAACACTGTTGACGTCTGGGTTTCACCGGTACAGAACTCTTGGGTGCTGCTTGACGGCTTGGAGGTCTGTCATTTTCCTCTGGAACAGGGGTGTACGCTTTACGGGGGTGTCCCACGAGCATGTCCTGCAAACAGAAACTCACAGTTCTCATTAGTCTCATTCTGCTCATTCTGAAGTTCTGGCTTTACTGACCTCAGTGGACACCACTTGATTTTGCCTTCCTTTTTGACAGCTGCGTACCCTTGCTCTGTGAGTACCAGTCTCCAGCCCCGTTCCCATTTGCCTAGTTCATTTTTAATTATGACTTGTGGGCCCTCCTCTAATGCTCGGGTGGCCCAGTGTTTTTGAGCGGGACAGTTTGTTTCATCCCCCCTAGAGAATTGGTTCAGTGCTAGCAAAGCGGTTGCTAGTATACGTGCTTGGTCCCCTGAGGGAATGGAATTTTCAAAGCCTTCTGCTTTTGCTAGTACTTCCAACTTGGCTTTCAGGGTCTGATTTGCTCGCTCAACAATGGCCTGCCCGGTGCTGTTATATGGGATACCTTGCACTAGAGTGATGCCCCATTTCGAGGCGAATTCCTGCACTGGTTTGGAGATAAAATTGGAACCGTTGTCAGTTTTAATCTGTTTGGGGATGCCAAGCCACGCCATGGCTGTCAGCCAGTGCTGAATTGTGGCTCTAGAGTTAGTTTTGAGGTGTTGTGTGGCCACAATCACTCCGCTGTAAGTGTCCACTGTCACTGCAAGCCATGCCCGAGGCTTCAGCAGTTGACATAAAGTGAGGTCTGACTGCCAGATTTCTGAGGGCTTGAGACCTCTTGGGTTGATCCCACTGGACCATAGGGGTAACTTCTGGCAATGAGGGCAGGTGGCCACTACATGTTTTGCGTCTGCTGCCGAGATCCCGCATCTCTTCGCCAGTGCCTTGGCTCCGATGTGGAGTGACTCATGTAATTGACGAGCTTTTTGCAGTGTCCACACTCCCTTTGCTGCGGCATCCGCCTTGTCGTTGCCGGTCTGGAAGTAACCTTTAACTGGGTTGTGGCTGTTGATGTGGATGACAGACACGGTGCCCTGTCGTGAGGAGAGTGCTTCTTCCAGCATTAGAGCTGCTGCAGATGTTGACACACCTGGTCCTGACATGGCTAGGCAGAGCCTTGCCACGAATATAGAGTCTGTTACAATGTTGAGGTGTTCTTCTTGGAAGAGTCCACACGCCAAAACCACTGCTGTTGCCTCCAGCTGTTGCACTGACAGTGTGGGGTCACGTGTTTTGATGCAGTGCCACTGTTCTCCTGTCTGCCACACCGCCGCTGCGGTAGAAGTTGTGGAGGAAGCGTCTGTGAAGACCGTCGGTCCTGGAAGCGGTCGGTCCGCGACCTTTGGCGGCACGTCTATGTCCACAATGGTCAGTAGCTGGGTCCAAGGTGGTTTGGCGGAGTAGGAGATTTCTCCTGCGAAGCCTGTGAGAGCAAGGGCTAGGTGCTCCTGTGTCGTGGTTGATTCTGTGATTGGCTGCTTGCGGAAGGGAAGGTGGATTCTCGTCGGCTCAGTTCCCAGGTGTCTCAAGGCAAGTTTTCTGCCCTTCGTGATGAGGTTGGCGATGCATTCGATTCCTGGGGAGAATGCACGAGCCGGTTTTCCAAGGACTATCCACTGGATCGGCCGGGACTTCTCTGAAGGCCCTTGGGCTAGTGCTCCCACTCCTCCCTTCGGTGTAAAGTGGACGTATAAATCAAGTGGCATGCTTGGGTTCCATCTGGCAAGGGTGCTGGTGGACATCTGATGC
>JAVTVJ010002509.1:0-21301 GCA_034509425.1 Eopsaltria australis
AGAAAAAGAAAAAGAAAAAGAAAAAGAAAAAGAAAATTTAATATTAAAATAAAATAAAAATAAAAATTAAATTAAAATAAAAATAACCTCAAACTAAAACTAACAAAAAAAAAACCAAACTTAAAAATGGCACAGAAACTTCTGATTGATGTGTTTAAAAACATGGCAAGAAAACCTATTAATATCAAAATAACAAATATAAATTAAAATTTTTATTTATGAACAAGAAAGAAGAAAAATTGAAAAAAACCCTCGATTTTTACCTGAAAATTGCTATTTTTACTGAATCATCTGTTTCAATCCCTCCACTTCAAGTGCCACAAAAAAGCTGCAGCCAAACCCAACTTTCCACACCCATTTAACTCCCTGATCCCTAAAACCAAATTCCTTAAAAAAAACCCCAAGAACTTCACTCAAACACCAGTAAATAATTTGATTTTAGCAGGATTTTTCCACTGGGCTGAATGGGAATATTTTTAAATCCCCCTCTCTCCGCGGCGGGCTGAACTTTGCCTCTCGTGTCTGGAAGTTTATTGCCCATCCCTAATGATCAGTATCCATTTCATTCCCGAGGAATGAGGGGATTTGAGCGCTCACGGGGCACTGGGAGCAGCTCTTTGCTGCTGGCTTGAACTGGGAAAACCATTCCATGTGTCCCTGTGCTCCCGGAGAGGGCGGACACCGGACACCAGCGCGTGGAAATCGCTCCCGGGTCAGGAGTTTAAGGCTGAGCTTTGCTGGGGGAGCTGATCCCTTTTGGGATCCCGATCCCAGAGCTGGAGTTCAGATCTCTGTGGATGTGGGAAGTCTGGAAATCAATGGAAAAATCCTTTTTTCCGTGCTTTCTACACACATTCTAAAATGTTTTGGGCTTTATTCCTCTCCAAAAAATCTCATTTCGAGCCTTCTCGCATCCTCAGGCCTGGTTGTTGTTGATCTTTTCCCATGTCATGGAATGGGTTGGGTTGGGAGGGACCTAAAACTCATCCAGTTCCAGCTCCAACTCCTCCCACTATCCCAAGTCCTGTCCAGTCTGGCCTTGGACAATTCCAGGGATGGAGAATCCACAGCTGCTCTCCCCACCTTCATTGTAAAAAATTCCTTCCTTTTGTCGTGCCTGAATCTCCAATTCTTCAGTTCCAAACCATCCAAAAATGGGATTTGGAGCAAGCTGGGATAGTGGGAGGTGTCCCTGCCCGTGGCTTGGATCAGGATGAGCTTTAAGGTCCCTTCCAACAGAAGAATCCCAGGATTCTGTGAGGATCAGCAGAGCCAATTTGGATTTCTGGTGGGCTGCAGAGCCTGGGATCACCCTGAGCTCCCAGGCTGGAAAAATTCCTTGGGAAAGTGCCGGGATGCTGAGGTGAGATCTCTGGGAGCCAGGATTGTCCCTGTTCCAAGTGCGGGATCAAGAAGGTAAATTCAGGATGAGGAACCAAGGCAGCTCCCACAATCTGCAAAATCCCGGGATCTGCTGCAGCTCAGGGAGGGAGGCAGTGCCAGGGAGAGAGGGGAAAACCAGGAAAAGGCCACCCGAAGGAAAACTTGGATCTTGGGAATCACTGAGCAGAGCCAGCCGGGAAATCTGCACTCATTTGAAGGAGCTTTAATGGCTTCTGGTCCCCACACAATTTTGGATTCCTCACAGTCTGCTACATCCCTGTTTTCCACGGGAACATCCCTCTGGAATCTCCTTGGTGTCATGCAGGCATTTTCCCTGTGAAATCCCATGCAGGATGCAGAATTCCTTCCAAAAACTCATCCCAGTTTTCCACGGGAACATCCCTCTGGAATCTCCTTGGTGTCGTGCAGGCATTTTCCCGGTGAAATCCCACCCAGGATGCAGAATTCCCTCCAAAAACTCATCCCCTGGTGTTGGGAAGGCTTTTGGTGAGCAGGTCACGGAATGCTGGCTCATTCCAGCTGGGAAACCATTCCCTTCCCAACCTGCAAGGAGCCAGGGCTGTTTTCCTCACAAAAATCCAAGGATCTGCTGAATCCTTCTCCCCCAAGGCCAATTTTCCTGGCTAATCCCTGGAGCCTGGCAGGAAGTCGGAGCCAGACCCAGCCTGGCCCGGTCCCTGAGAGGCTGTGGCTGCGCTGGGAACACAAAAGACCCCGTGACACAGCTTAAATCCAGGGATCTGCCTTCCACTCCAGCCTGGATTGGCCTTTTTGCTGCTTTTCCTGAAGAGTAACAGAGGAAAAACCCTGCAAGGTCTCGGAGAGGATCCAAGCCTGGCTGATGAATTCCGGATAAATTCCTTTGTCACAAGTCAAATCCAACATTTTTGGCATGGCTGATGAGTTTTTTGTGGTGCCACTGGACTCATCCCAGCCCAGTCATTCCCAATCTTTTCTTAACTCCCAAATTTCTCAGCAGACAAAACATTTCCCTCTCTCCCAGTCCTTAACCCCTCTCTGCAGAACAATGGAATAATAATAATAATAATAATAATAATAATAATAAATAAATAAATAATGGGACGTGAGCTACTTTTGGAATCTGCTGGAGCCTGAGGTTTGGGAGAGGGAGGAATAAAAACCAGCCCTAATTACAAGTGTGCAGAGGAGTTGGCCTGGAGGAAATGGGAAGATTACACGCTGGGGGAATTGGGAAGCAGCTCCAAGACAGGCAGTCTGAAGGGAATCGCGGCCCACTCGGAATTATTTTCATTTCAGATTGAAAATCAAAACTTGTCTCCATTCCTGGTGGTTGTTCAGGGCACTCCTGGCCCAAGGAGCAGCGTGGGAGTCCCTGGAAACGGAGGAAGATGAGGAGGGAGAAGGGATTCAGGCCTTCCTCCAGGTTAGGCAGGAATAAAGAGACCATCGGGGTAGAGCCAGAAGGGAAGGTTATAAATCCATAAAACCTTGGGATTGGGCTGTTTTCCCTCCCTCTGACCCCAGGATCTCTCCTGGATCCCAGCTGGATCCCTGTGGCCTCAGCTCATCCCCAAATCCTCCCCACGGAGCAAACTTTGAGCCAGCTCAGGGACAGCTTGAAACGACTTCACGGGAGGCACCTCCGTGCCCTGACAGCCCCTAATTAACAACGCCGGGGTCAAGAGGACTTGGGAGCTAATTGGAAAAGACCCCAGCTAATTAAGACTTCCCTTCCAGGGTCACAGCCTTGAAAATATCTCAATTTACTGTGAGCCAGAGTAGGAAAACCACTGGAATTAGACCTGGCCTCTGATTTTCCACTCCCTCAGTGCCAGTTCCTCCGCTCCATCCTCCAGCATATCCCAATTCCTGCACTTCCAAAGGAAATCCTTTTCCAGTTGGGAATTTTCCTTCCCCTTCCAGCCTTCATTTCTTTTTGGCTGCCTGGTTGTTCCTCTTCCTTCAAAAAGGAAGGGAAGAGCTCAGCCAGCAGAGGTTGGGATGAGGAGCACTGCGGGAAAAGCGGGAACAGCCGGGCTGGTGGATGGTGTTTTTACGGCTTGCTGGGATTCTCCTTCCATCAAATCCTCATTATTGCGTTGGGATGCTTTTCCTTCCGGATGAACCTGCAATTAGCAGCTCTGCTAACGAGCAAACCACAGACAGGGCAGGTTTGGGGCTCAGAAATCGCTGGAATTGACCCCAAAAAGAGCCCAGCCTTCCCAGTTATCCGTGTGTGTTTAAACAGGAATTACTGCCTCGACAATAGATCCAGCAGCAGCTGTTTTAGGGGAAAAAAAAAATCCCTGAAAAAAAAAAAAAACCAGTGGTGAGCAGAAACCACCAATTTCATGGAGCAAGAGCTGGAGGTGGAAATCAATCATTTTCTTGCCCAAGAAGTCTCTGGCTTTCTCCAGCCAGCAGCGGCAGGGATGGGCTGAGCCAGAGGCAGCCACAGCTTAATTTATCCCGTGGATTTTCCCTGCTCAGTCCCAAAAAGAAACCCCCCCGCTGCCCTGGGCACTGCCAATGGAGACAGAGGCTTTCCAGCTTTTTGTGGGATTTTGGCCTTTGCCAAAAGCTCCTCTGCACATTTTAGGACTTGGCACGACAAAAATCCCAGCCTTGGACAGCAAACCCATTAGTGGCTTCAAACTAAAGCCCAGCTTAGGGCTCCAGACTAAAGCTCAGCGAGGCCTGAGGGGTTTCTGCTCTGTGGTGGCGTGGAGTTAAGCAAGGCTTAACTCCAGGGTGCACTGGTGGCATCCCAGGGTTGGGATCAGCAGAGCCAGGTGCAGCTGCTGGATGAAGAACCCCTGGAAAAACGGGATGTTGTTCCCAGTGAATGATGGAAAACAAGGCTAGGAATGTCCCGGCCATTCTCCTGCCTCGTGGTGCAATCCTGATCTCCAGGGGGATGATTCCAAGACATCCTCAAGAGGTTTTTCCCAATGCTCAACTCCATCCTGTAAAAATGTTTTTTCTGCCTTAAAACTCCCCTAATTTCCTGAGCTTTTCCCGGTGGGTGAGAAGGGAGGAGCAGCTCGGACACACTGGGAGACTTGAGAAGATGGAGGAGGAGATTGGATTAATAATAATAATTAATAATTAATAATAACAATTATAATCGGCCTGTGATCCATCCTTTCCTCAGCATCCATCCCTCCAAGTGTCCCCCAGGGATTAATAATAATAATAATAATAATAAATTAATAATAACAGTTATAATCAGCCTGTGATCCTTCCTTTCCTCAGTATCCATGCCTCCAAGTGTCCCCCAGGGATTAATAATAATAATAATCATCATCATCATAATAATTAATAATAGCAATTATAATCAGCCTGTGATCCACCCTTTCCTCAGCATCCATCCCTCCAAGTGTCCCCCAGGAATCCATTTCCCAATTTTCAGGGGCAGCCTGGGAATCCCAGAGTTGGATCCGCAGGCATTCCCTCCTCTCCACCCTCCTGGCTGCCTCCACACCCCTTCCCCTCTGCTTATCCCGTTATTTTTGGGGTGGAAAAGCCCAGGAACGTGGCAGGAAGGGGATTTTTGGGAGGTGGCAGTGCCATCTGCGTGACTCGGGTCACATTCCAAGGAGGACAAGCAGGAACCCTTCCCTGGCCATGTCCCAGCATGGAAAACTCAAGGATTGGGGGCTCCAAAAAGCTGGAGATGTGGAGATCTTTGGCCTCGTTCTCCTCGAGCTCAACGAGAGCCGATAAACCAGAGCCAGCTCCACGCTGGGGACGCGTGGGGAGTTTGTGTTTGTTTAATTCCTGCATCTGGTTTTGCTCCACTTGGGCTCTTTGTTTGCGCTTATCAGGATCCAAACGAAGGCTGGAGCTCCCCAGGAGGAAGGAGGAGGGGATTTTTCCAGGGGAGGGAATTCCTGCGGACCCTCAGTGAGAAGAGGGGCATGGCCGGAGGCAGGAGAAGCTCAGAGCCACGTAGGAAGGGGAGAAATTCTCTTCTGAACCTCGATTTTGTTCCGTCCTCAGCTCTGCTCCGATCCATGCGGATCCTATGGATGTCAATATTTGTAGGGAGCTGGATTTAACGCTGGAACTGCTCCATGAAATCCCAGAATGGTTTGAGTTGCAGGGATCTTAAAGCCCATCCAGCCCTGGGTTCCCCCACTATCCCAGGGTGCTCCAAGCCCTTGGGAATGAGGGATTTGCCTCGTGCTGGGTGGGATGCTGAGGGCAGGGAGCAGGGTGATTTTGGGAAAGGAAGAGGCTCTGGTGCTCCCCACGCCTTTGTCTCTCCCCATTTTTTTTGTCTGGAAGTTTCTCCTTGGAGTTGCAGCTCAGGAGGAAAAGCGAGGCCGTCAATATTTCAAAGATTTCCTAAAATTATTGAAATTCCTACCAAAAAAACCCCACAAATCCAACCCCACCCCAACAACAATAACCAACCCCCAGCCCCCAGAGCTTAACAGCTTTATCAATCTCAGAGCGGGGTTCTGCCAGAACAGGACTGGGGAGGATTCGCCAAATTATTTGTTGCCATTAAAATAAATGAGGTATCAAGTTCTGGAACAATGGTGTGGTGACAGAAAGCTGGAAAGGAGGAGCAGCCCTAATCAGAGGCGAACACGCCGCGTGTTCCGGAGCCGGGAGCTGGGACAGGATCCGCATCCGGTGGGGGCCGTGGGATCTGGGATCCATCTGCCGGGCCCGACGGCTGGGAATTAATTAATGGGGACTAATTACCCCAGAAACGGGAGTAATTTGGGGTGAGGGAGGGGTGCCTTGCACTGGTTTTTAGGATCTCTGGGTGCTTTGGGAAGAGCGATGGATTTCCAGGATGGCGCTGTGGATGGAAGGGATGCAGCCAGGCTGAGGAGGAGGAGGATGAAGCATCAACACCTTCTCCTTTCCAAACATTCCTTAATAGGAGGTTCCCGTCTTTTTGTGCCAGGGATACCCAAAGGGAAAGGAGAAGGATCGGCAAAGGGAGCGGACACACCTGGGCTGGGACCAGGCTGCACCACGCAGGTGGGGCCCAGAAGGTTCCAGACATGGCCGAGTTCCTCCCGCATCTCTGAGGATTCCGATGAATCCAGCCCATCCTGGGGCTGTCCCTGGACTCAACCTAACCCTAACCCCAACCATAATTCTAACCCTAACCCTAACTCTAACCCCACCCCTAACCCTAATCCCAACCATAACCCTAACCCTAATCCTCATCCCATCCCTGCTGTCCCTGGGTTCATCCCATCCTGGGGCTGTCCCCAGGCTCATCCCATAGCTGCTGGCCATGGACCCATCCCATCCTGGGGCTGTCTCTGGACTGATCCCATCCCTGCTTGCCCTGGGCTCATCCCATCCCTGCTGTCCCTGGAACCATCCCATCCCTACTGGCCCTGGACCCATCCCATCCCTGCTGTCCCTGGGTTCATCCCATCCCTGCTGTCCCTGGAACCATCCCGTCCCTGCTCACCCTGGGTTCATCCCATCCCCGCTGTCCCTGGAACCATCCCGTCCCTGCTCACCCTGGGTTCATCCCATCCTGGGGCTTTCCCTGGGTTCATCCCATCCCTGCTGTCCCTGGGTTCATCCCATCCCTGCTGTCCCTGGGTTCATCCCATCCCTGCTGGCCCTGGGTTCATCCCATCCCTGCTGGCCCTGGACCCATCCCATCCCTGCTGTCCCTGGGTTCATCCCATCCCTGCTGTCCCTGGGTTCATCCCATCCCTGCTGGCCCTGGACCCATGCCACCCCCGTGGCCCCTCGGGCGGGCAGCTGGCGTCGTGCAGCCGGATTAGGAGCGGCGCTGCTCCAGCTGTGCTGATCCCACACAGGCCCCGCTCCGAGACACGCCGGATTCCCTGGAAAGGCTGCGGAAAGGACACCCCCAGTTGCTGCCCGTGCCTCCGTCTCCGTGCAGCGGCACTAATTCCCACCCTAATCCCGCTCCACAACGCGCGCAGTGTTGGGGCCCAGGCAGCCCCTTCCTCCCCGGCTGACCCCGTGTCCCGGCCCCGGGCACGGCTGGAGGGTGTCCCCGGGGAGGGGGTGACGGCTGGGGGGGCTGCAGGCACAGGTGGCCCCGCCAGCTGTGGGGTTTCGGTTTCCCGCTGATTCCCAAAGGGCCCCGGTGGTGTCGGGGAAGGGGGAAAGGCAGGGCAGGCTCGGGAAGGGGCTTCCCTCAGGCTGGGCTTGTCCCTGGCTCTTGTGGTGTCTTCTGCTGCAGATCCCGCTGCAGATCCTGTTATCCTGCAGAAATCCAGGATGCAGGAACGCAGAGGGATTTCTGTTCCAGTTCTGCTCCAGATCCCATTGCAGATCCTGTTATCCTGCAGAAATCTGGGATGCAGGAACGCAGAGGGATTTCTGTTCCAGTCCTGCTCCAGATCCCACTGCAAATCCTATCATCATTCTCTTCCAGTCCTGCTCCAGATCCCATTGCAGATCCTGTTATCCTGCAGAAATTCAGGATCCAGGAATGCAGAGGGTTTTCTCTTCCAGTTCTGCTCCAGATCCCATTGCAGATTCTGTTATCCCACAGAAATCCAGGATGCAGGAATGCAGAGGGTTTTCTCTTCCAGTTCTGCTCCAGATCCCATTGCAGACCCTGTTATCCTGCAGAAATCCGGGATGCAGGAACACAGAGGGATTTCTCTTCCAGTTCTGCTCCACACGTGGCTCCAGGCGCATCCCCAAAACTTCCGTTGCTGCCCCTTCTTACAGACACTGATGTTGTTATTTTTATTTCCTTTCCAACCAACACAGCACCAATCTGTGCCCAAATTTCTTCCTAAAAGTAATCCTGGATTGGCCAAGCCCCTCTGAGCCCCTGGAATGCCCACAGGGATTTATCCAATGCATCCCTCCCCAGAAATAAGCAGCAACCACCTTTAAAAGAGCAGCCCAAAAGACCATCCTTGATCCAGGTTCAGGATCAGGGAAGGAAGAAGGGACTGGGCCAGCCTTAAATCCTTCTTAAATTCCCCAGTTGGAGCCTTATGCCTGGTATCCAGGGATACCTGCTGTGGGATCCAGCCTTAATGTGTTTGGCTTGGAAGGAAGCACTTTTAACAATCCCCCATCAGGGACTGGATCATAAAAATCCTCTGGAGCATGGCCTCGTGTTCAGGGAATTGTCTGGTGGGGAGGGAGGCTGGAAGGAGGACTCATCACTTCTGCACTTCCTACACATTCCTTAAAAAATGGGAAGGAAGGAAGAATGAAAGAGAAGAAGAATGAGAAGAAAAAGAAGGAAAAGGAGAAGAAAAAGAAGGAAAATGAGGGAGAAAGGGAGAGAAAAGGAAGAGAAGAAGAAGGAAGGGGAGAAGGAAGGAGAAGGAGAAGGAGAAGGAGAAGGAGAAGGAGAAGGAGAAGGAGAAGGAGAAGGAGAAGGAGAAGGAGAAGGAGAAGGAGAAGGAGAAGGAGAAGGAGAAGGAGAAGGAGGACGAGGACGAGGACGAGGACAAGAAGGACAAGAAGGACAAGAAGGACAAGAAGAAGAAGAACTAAAAGTGAAGAAGAAAAAAAATGAAGAAGAAGAAGAAGAGGAAGAATTAAAAGGAAAATGAAGGACAAGAAGCACAAGAAGACATTTCTAATCCACACACTTTGAAATAATAACCAAAACCAGATGGCCAATTCCCCTCCGGTTTATTAACTGGATACTCTTCCAGTCTGGACACCAAGAGCTTGTCAGGTTCCTCTGGATGAGGGAACATCTCCAGAGAGGGCGAAACAGGAGGGGATTTCACCGCACTGAAAACAATCCCTCCAAACTGATGGATCTTTCAGCAAATTCCTCCATTTCTTTCCAGCCACTACTGGATTTCAGCTTTCCGTCACAGAACCTTTCCTTGATTTCCCACATCCGCTGCAAACTGGGAGGAGGAAGTGCCAACGGCTCAGACTGGCCGGACCAGTTCCACTGCCCGCACTGAGTCAACCTGAAGAAGTCAAACAATGTTTTTGTGGCTAAGGCAGGTCCCTGTAGATCCACGCTCAGGCCCTGTGCATTCCTGATGGAATTCCGTGTCCCTGCCTTGGATTTTCACCCTGGACACTCAGTTTCCATCCCCTTCCCTTCCTTTGTGCCGCTGGAACACGATCTGGTTGAAGTTCTCCTCTTGGAATGAGTTTTTCACAGCAGAGCAAACAGGAATGAGGATGGAGGAGAGTGGTTGGGACCCAACAATGGCTCTGCTCGGTGATTAATTAATCCAGAGAATGGAAAGTCCCCTTATCAAGGGAAAGAAAAGAGTTCTCAGGAACTGGATTTCCTTTGAAGTGGCTGTGGCTGAGTCACCTGCTGACCTGCAGCCTTATTCCATGAAGGGTTTGGGAGAATTCCTGGTGCTGGGACACCAGGAGCACCAGGCAGAGGTAGAGAGGTGTTCCCTAAGATCAGGAATTCCCTGGGAAGGGAAGAAGGAGCTGAGGGACACCAGGAGCACCAGGCAGAGGTAGAGAGGTGTTCCTGAGATCAGGAATTCCCTGGGAATGGAAGAAGGAGCTGAGGGACACCAGGAGCACCGGGCAAAGGTAGAGAGGTGTTCCTGAGATCAGGAATTTCCCGGGAAAGGAAGAAGGAGCTGTGGGACACCTCCAGGGTCACCTGCCCTGCTGAGACAGGTGACATTCCGTGACACAGCAGAGCTGTGGGATCCTGCTCAATCCCAGTTTGGACCTTTCCCAGGGGTGTCCCAGCTCCAGGAATCCAGGCTGATTGATTGCCACCCCTTGTCACAAGGCGTGGGACAAGCAGGAGGTGTTGCTGCAGCTCCAGCCCTTCCCAATCCTTGTCCCAGCCCACCTGGCAGCACCTCCATGTGTGGGACACAGCTCTGCTCCCTCCAGGCATTCCAGGTTGTCCAGAGTGGGTTTGGAGCCTCCTTCCCTGGAGGTTTTTGATGCTCAAAACCCACCTGGACACAATCCCGAGAAATGTGTTCAAGGTGGGGCGGGACTGGACGACCTCCAGTGTTCCCATCACCCTGAACCAGTCTGGAATTTTGCTTCCTGACTCCATTCCTGGTCCATCCCTGTCCTCCTGGCAGAGATCCCATTCCCACCTCACCCCGTTGCTGCAGCACGTGGAGCCTTTTCCAAAGGAAAGGATTTTCCAAAGGAATCTGGGTTAGGGATGACTAAGCTGCTTAGCAGCTCCCAGTAATGAGCTGAGGAATGGCTGGGCCAGGGGGTGGCCAAGCAAATCCCGGAATTCTGGAGCTGCTGGAATTGCTTTGTGCCTTGGCTGGGTGGGTTTTGCTCTGCCTTTCCTCAGTGGATTTCTGTGGAATGCTCACCGGAGACAGGAATGTGTTGGTTTCCCTGCTGCCCTTCCCAAGGCATTCGGAGAAATTCCACACACAGGAATTTTTTCAGCCCCTTGGAGCCGTGCACCCTTCCCTGGGAATAACCCTGCATGGATCCACCCCAATTTGGGTCCATCCCAATCATTTGGGAAGCAGCTCCCCCTTCCCCTTCCCCCAACCCGGCAGAGCTGATAACTTTGAACCCAATCTGATCCATTTTTCCTCAAAACTTTTGTTGGGAAGCTTTCCTTGAACTCCCCCAGCTCGGGGAGGAGGATTTCTCTTTCACCTCCACTTCCCACCTCGCAGAGCAGGGGCTGCCAGGATTCCAATCCGCATTTCCAAGTCTGTCTTGTGGCTTCCAGTGGCCCTGAAATCTGCAAATAAGATCTGCTGGAAATTCCCTGGCCTTGGCCCTGTTTTTGCTGGGGAAGTCTCTGCACCTCCCCTATCACCCAGCCCTCCTTGGGCAAACAGCAATTGTGCATTCGATACTTTTATCTTTGCCCACACTTCGTCGTTTTTCAGCTGCTAAATTGCATTTTTGTGGGCTTGTCTCTCCCTTTTTTATTTCAGTTTACGTTGGGTTCTCTCCCCGGTGTAACCGTACTCGCAGGAAGATTTTAATTACCTCCCTTTAGAGCCGAATGACAAGTGGAGCATGTCATTGGGAGCTAAAGTATCACTTGGAAATGCAAAAGGCCCGGCTTTATCAGGCTTAAAAGCTTTCCTGGAATCTGTTCAAAAACTGCTGACTGGGCAAGATTAAACATCCCAACGCTCAGTCAAAGATCTTGGCATGTGGCGCTCCTCAATTCCCCCGGGGGATCGTGGAAACTGCAGCCCTCGGTCCTTCTGCTCCCGTGTGCCCCGGGTTTTGTCCCCTTTGTGCACCAGGGAGGAGCTGGGAATGGGAATTGCCAGCTTTACTGGGGCAGTCATGATCCCTTCCAAGGATTTCAGGTGTTCCCAGAGCAGCAGGAAAGCTGAGGAATGTTCCCTGTCCTACCCTCGGGATGGGATCAGGGAAACTGCAGCCCTCGGTCCTTCTGCTCAAATATTCTCCAGGTTTTGTCCCTTTTGTGCAGGGAGGAGCTGGGGATGGGAATCTCCAAACAGCTTTGCTGGGAGAGTCATGATCCCTTCCAAGGATTTCAGGTATTCCCAGTGCAGCAGGAAAGCTGAGGAATGCTCCCTGTCCCCTCTTCAGGATGGGATCAGGAAAACTGCAGCCCTCAGGCTTTCTGCTCCCTTGTTCCCCAGGTTTTGTCCCCTTTATGCACCAGGGAGGAGCTGGGGATGGGAATCTCCAAATGGCTTTAGTGGGACAGTCACAATCCCTTCCAAGGATTTCAGGTGTTCCTGGAGCAGCAGGAAAGTTGAGGAATGTTCCCTGTCCTACCCTTGGGATGGGATCAGGGAAACTGCAGCTCTCAGGCCTTCTGCTTAAATATTCTCCAAGTTTTGTCCCCTTTGTGCAGGGAGGAGCTGGGGATGGGAATCTCCAAACAGCTTTGCTGGGAGAGTCATGATCCCTTCCAAGGATTTCAGGTGTTCCCAGAGCAGCAGGAAAGCTGAGGAATGTTCCCTGTCCCCTTTTCAGGATGGGATCAGGAAAACTGCAGCCCTCAGGCTTTCTGCTCCCGTGTTCCCAGGTTTTGTCTCCTTTGTGCACCAGGGAGGAGCTGGGGATGGGAATTGCCAGCTTTACTGGGACAGTTACAATTCCTTCTGAGGATTTAGGTTGTTCCTGGAGCAGCAGGAAAGCTGAGGAATGTTCCCTGTCCTCCCCTCGGGATGGGATCAGGGAACCTGCAGCTCTCGGTCCTTCTGCTCCCGTGTTCTCCAGGTTTTGTCCCCTTTGTGCACCAGGGAGGAGCTGGGGATGGGAATCTCCAAACAGCTCTGCTGGGAGAATCACTACCCCTTCCAAGGATTTCAGGTGTTCCCGGAGCAGCAGGAAAGCTGAGGAATGTTCCCTGTCCTCACACGGCCACCTCAGGATGGGCTCAAGATTTGGGATCCCACAGCGCGGGGACAGCCTGGGCACATCCAGGCATTGGGAATCCCCAGCTGGGCAGGGGATTTGTTGGGAAGAGTCAGCAAATGCAGCAGGGACTCACCTTGGAATGGTTGGGACAATGATTGGAAATCGGGAGCGGCACAAGGGGAGGCCAAGAGTGTCCATGCCCACCTCTCCTGCTGGAGATCTCATCCCATCAGGATGAAGAGACCGGAAAACTGGGATAAAAACGGCCAGAACTGACTGTTCCCACTCACCCCCGTGAGTCACGCATCGTACTGGGAAAGGACCCTGGAACTGGGAATTCTGCAGCCCAGGGACATCCAGGAACTGGGAATCCCCACTTGGGAAGGGTCAGCAAATGCCAGCTCCTTGGAATGGAAAGTTGGGAATGGCACAAGGGGAGGCCAAGGCTGTCCATGCCCACCTCTCCTGCTGGAGATCTCATCCCATCAGGAGCAGACCCCTCAGGATAAAAACAGGAAAATTAGGGGGAAAAAACAACCAGAACTGACAATTCCCACTCACCTCCTGCCAGGAGCTCCAGGTTGGATTTCCCCGAAGGCTGCAGGGAACAGGGAATCTCTTAATTTATGGCAGCAGCTTTTCCCCTCCCTGAGAGGATCCCGATCCTGCGGCCAAGAGCTCCCTCAGAACTCTCGGGAAGGAGAATTGTGGGATGTGCAGGGGAAGCACTTAATGGTTTAAAAGACTCACAGGTCTGCGCAGATTGTCTCTGAAGGGATCCCGGGGGAGCTGGAATTACTCATTTTTAATAGGAACAGGAACCACCTGCCTGCAATCACCCACAGAAACCGGGGATACTTTGCAAGGGAAGAGCAGCTTAAACGCTTGTTTTTTTTATTTTTTTACTGGAATGTTTAACCCGCTGTGAGTTCTGGAGCTTTTTCTTCTCTTAATTGGAAACACACTTTTGGGAAGTGCGGTGTGCTTCCCCTCCAGCCTTCCCAAGAAGCAGGAACGGATCCCAACGTTCGCTGCGGGGTTTGGAGAGCAAACACGGAGCTGCTGCTGCTCCTCCTTCCCCAAAATCCCCCTGGGTTGATTGAGGGGCACATCCTCATTTTTTTCCTCCTGTTGCTGGAATCTCCCGGGCTCGGATCTTCAAGGAAAAGCTCAGAAAAGCTCTGGCCTCGTGTCCCAAAAGCTCCTGGGCAGAGAGAGGACAATTCCCGATAATTTTTGTATCACTCCAAGGAAATCTGAAAATTTTGGGGTGGGGTTTTTCCCCACTTTTTAAAAATCCCTTTTAAAACCTCCTGAAAAATTTCTTTCCAATCCTGCCAAACAGCGACAGCACCGGGCAGAGGCCTGGGAGAAAGCCTCCCTAAAAGATTTCCATTTTTATTTCTGCAGGTTGATTGACCCTAAACCATTTCCCCAAAGCCACCAATGAAGGTTTTGAGATCGTTTTCTCTCTTTTCCACACAGCCAGGCCCAGCTCATCACCCCAAATTTCAACCAGCTGGGAAAACACCGCTCTGCTTTGAGCCGAAACCCGACATCGGGGCGTTCTGTTGATTTTTCCTGGGTTTTTTTCCTCTCCATCCAGTCAGGGAAAAGCAACAGTTCTGCATCCCTGACCCCTCTGTGTGCGTGTCCCACAGCTCGGATCACCTTTTGTCCCTCTGCCTTTCCGCAGGGGCTGAGAATTCCCGTCAATAAAAGGCTCCCAATGAGCGTCCCCTTCTCAGGGATATCACACAACCGAGCCTGCAAAAGCCTTTTATGAGGACATTCACCTCTGACGGGATAATTTTACCTATCAGATCACATAATCTCTTCCCCTGCTGCCGAGCCAGGAAATGAAAAGGGAGCAGCGGGGAGATTTCTGCCTCGAGAGCCAGTTCTGCTGCGATGACAGCCTCGATTACTCGGTCCCAGCGCCCTGAAAGGACCAGCGCGTCCTAAAAAAATGACAATGCCCAGCGAGACAAAAGGTGGGGCAAGGCACAGAGCGCAGCGCAGACAGTTTTAGATCGAACGATCAAGCGTTTAGGCCGTCCATAAATATTTTAGCAGGCTCGTTAGGGAGTGAAGGTGTCTCGTAATTTTTGATCCGAACGCAGGTGGCTGGAAAAAAAAAACCAAAACTCGAGTTTAAGAGGATTTGGGAGAAGAGGATTGAGATTAGCACACAAGCAGAGTGAAATGTTATCCCTGCTCTGCTCCCGCGGCTCCGGCTCCTTCCAGGGATCCCTTTTCAGCGGGTAACACAATCAGAGGCAGCAGGTGATTAACGAATACCTGCCTGCGAAAGGAAACTGTTCCTGTCCCAAAGGCACCGAGCTCGGGGCTCTGCTGAGCCCTGCGGGTGCAGCTCCCCAGGGTGGGGACACCGAGGGCCGGGGGAGCCTCTCCCAACCTCTCCCCACTCCTGGAGCTCTCCCACCCTTCCCTATCCCTGGAACTCTCCCACCCTTCCCTATCCCTGGAACTCTCCCACCTTTCCTTTCCCCCAGAGCTCTCCCACCTTTCCCTGTCCCCGGAGCTCTCCCACCTTCCCCAGCCCCTGGAGCTCTCCCACCTCTCCCTGCTCCTGGAGTTCTCCCACCTTTCCCTTCTCCTGGAGCTCTCCCACCTTTCCCTGCTCCTGGAGCTCTCCCACCTTTCCCTGTCCCCGGAGCTCTCCCACCTTTCCCTGCTCCTGGAGCTCTCCCACCTTTCCCTGTCCCCGGTGCTCTCCCACCTCTCCCTATCCCTGGAGCTTTCCCACCTTTCCCAGTCCCTGGAGCTCTCCCACCTCTCCCTGCCCCTGGAGTTCTCCCTATCCCTGGAGCTCTCCCAACTTTCCCTGCCCCCGGAGCTCTCCCACCTTTCATTTCCCCTGGAGCTCTCCCACCTTTCATTTCCCCTGGAGCTCTCCCACCTTTCCCAGTCCCTGGAGCTCTCCCACCTTTCCCAGTCCCTGGAGCTTTCCCACCTTTCCCAGTCCCTGGAGGTTCTCCCACCTCTCCCTGCCCTTGGAACAGCTGATGATGCTGCCACAGATCGGCCCCAGGAGCAGGGAAGGGCTGGGGGGATCCCTTCTGTCCCTCCTGTTCTGCTCTTTAATCAGGAAAACACCCACAGGAGACCTGGGACAATTCTTCCCTCCAGCAGCTTTCAGCAAAATCCATCCAGAGCCTCTTTCCCTGAAATCCAACCCCTTCCTTCTCCAGCGTGTGGAGAGCTGAGCCTTCCCTCTCTTTCTTGGTTTGAGGATTGCTCTCATCCGCTTTTCCGATTCCCTTTGCCCTCATCCCTTCATTCCTTGGTTCACACTCAACGTGTGCTCGACTGCAATAATTCCAGGCTGTTTGCTGAAAGCCCCCTGCCTGCCTGGTTTGTTCTCCGTCCTTCCCACAGTGCCCACGGATTATTCCTGCAATTCCTGGGTTTCACCTGGCGTTTCTCTCTCAGTAATCTCATTTTGGGGTCACTCGGTCTTGGAGTTCCAGCCCAGTTCTTCCAGCAGAAAAGTCACCTCCTCATTTATTAAACAGACACTTGATTAGGTTATCCAGATTAATTAATTGAGATTAGCAATTCCAGAATTAATTAATTCCAGATGGAATAGGATCAGAGCTTGGGAAATTTCCCTAAATCCACGGAATCCAGGTGGACAACCTCTCCCTGCCTGTCCCCACACCCACCCTGACACAGAAAGGGCAAATCCCAAAGTTTTGTCTGATCATTAATTAGAAGATTAAATAGGATCAGAGCTTGGGAAAACTCCCTAAATCCATGGAATCCAGGTGAGTCTGCCTGTCCCCACACCCAATCTGACAAAGAAATGCCAAATCCCAAAGTTTTGTCTGGCCATTAATTAGAAGATTGAATAGGATTCAAACCTTGGGAAAATTCCCTAAATCCATGGAATCCAGGTGGTCTTGGCTGTCCCCACACCCACCCCGACACAGAAATGCCAAATCCCAAAGTTTTGATCCATCCACCAGCGGAAGAAATCCCATGTAAATAACCAGCTCCGCGCTGGCACCGCTGTCGCTGCACCTGAACAATCCAGCTTTTCAAAGATAAGGCATTTCCCCCTCGGAATGTCAGCGTTTTGCTGGAAAACCTGCACTGAAATGTCACCATTGTTCTCCCCAGATCACTTTTATGGTTGGATGACGGATTTGCAACGCGCACTGAGCCGCTTGTCCAAACACCTTGAAGGGCTGGGTCCTCTTCTTCCCTTTTTCCTCCCTGGCATAAAACCCCATTTTTATGGGAAAGCTGCGTTGTGGCTCCAAATTCCATCGGATTCCTCAGTCCTGTCGTGGTCTGAGCCACGCCAAAAACCCCGCGGGGATAAAAAGCCCTGGGGGAGGAAAAAGGGGAACTGTGGGAGAAACAATCCCGATGGAAAAACGGGGCTGTTGGCTTTGGATGGGCTCCAGAGCACTCCCCTGGCACTCAGGATCCTGATCCTGCATTGACAGGATGTCATTCCATCAAAACGTGGTTTAGAACCCGTGCTCAGAGAGGAAAACCCTCTGGATCCCCGGGGCAGCACAGACACTCTCTTTGTGCTCCCCTCTGGATGAGAAGTTCTGGGAATTCCGCCTTTCCCTCGCCCCACAATTCCATTATTCACCGATTATGGGGAAGCAAAGCCCTGGCTCCGCTCCTGGGGTATTTTCTGGCCGGAGCAGGAAGCTGCAGCTGGGTTGGTGACGGAGACATCTCCCCTTTGATCCCCCCCGAGCTGTTCCTTCAGAGCCTTCCCAGAGAAAATTCCTACATGGAAGAGAAGGAAAACCCACTGGGATGTTCCTCCCATCCAGCCACGATGATCCGCACGTCTGGCTCCGTGTGGAGCACAGGAGATTCCTTTCCACGCCCAGCTCAGGAGCAGATTTTTTGGGAAAAAACTCCTTGGATTAAAGTGTTCGAGGATCCACAGCAGCCCGAAATCATTCCCTGCTTGCTCCTCCTGCTCTCTGCAATTCCAAGGGCAAAAGGCAGGCACTGGTTGTTCCTATGGAATTCCTAAACCCTAGGAATGTCTAAACCTGATGGGCACTGAGGACAATTCCCAATTCCTGGAAAAACAAGGAGATCACTGCTGAGCTGAATTGTATTTATCACACAAACCCAGCGTTCTGAGCTGTTTGTAAATGAATCCCTTTGGAAAAGAAAGACTCCTGAAAATCAGGATTTAAGGAAACTCCGCAGGGATTTGGAAGGACCGAGCACAAAAGTTCCTTTAGGGAATCATCCGTGCCAGCACCAGGGTGGCAAACGTGAACTCCACCCTAAATCCACTCCCAATTTCCTGCCCCGCTCTCGTTGCCACCTCCATGAATTTGGTAGCCCGGAGTTTGGGGTGGGGACTCACCAGGAGCTGCAGCATCAGAGGGAGGATGCACAGATCCAAGGATTCTGCATCCCTGGGGCTGCTCATCCCCAAATTCAGATTGATTCCCTCCTTCTGGAACATCTCCACCCCATCCCAAAGGATTCTGCATCCCTGGGGCAGCTCATTCCCAACTTCAGATTTATCCACTCCTTCTGGAACCCTCTCCCAAAGGATTCTGCATTCCTGGGGCAGCTCATCCCCAAATTCGGATTGATTCCCTCCTTCTGGAACATCTCCACCCCATCCCAAAGGATTCTGCATCCCAGGGGCTGCTCATCCCCAAATTCAGGTTTTTTCTCTCCGTCTGGACCATCTCCAGCCCCTTCCGGGGAGCGCCAGGTGCTGAGAGGGTTAATGGGGGCTATCTGCTGGTTCCTGGCGGAGGCTGGAGCGGCTTTGGAAGTGGCCAATTAATCAGCCCGGGCTTTGGAAGTGGTTAATTAATCAGGCCGGCCGCTCCTCCAGCTGGGCCGTGTTATCCCAGCGAATAAAAGCAGCCGGGAAGGGAAAGCTCCAGGCAGGGAGAGATAACCCCGAGCATCCCCGGCAGATTCCTTGGATCATCCCAGAGGGAGGCGATCCCTCCCTTTCCGGGGGTTCAGAGTTCAGCCTCATTAGCGAGAGTTAATCAGGGAGGAAAGGTTGATGCCCTGGGCTCCCACACCGCCAGCAGGGTCATTAATTAGCGCCTTGATGAGCCTCCCTTGATGAGCTTCTGGCGTGCCCTGACCCTGCCTGGGCTGCAGGTGCCCCACCACGGATATCCCAAAAAACCTGCAGCACCTCGGGATGAGGGAGGGGAAAGGCCACGGCCACGGCTCGGCACAGGGGGGCTCAAAAAAAGCAACAAAAGTCGTGTTTGGGGTGAAACTGAGACCTTGGAGGAGCTGGGGATGGGGTCACGATGGGCACTCCGGGCTACCAAATTCACAGAGGTGGCAACGAGAGTGGGGCAGGAAATTGGGAAATCCTAAATTGGGTTTAGGGTGGAGTTCAGGTTTGGCACGGATGAGTCCCAAAATTAATTTTTGTGCTCGGTCCTTCCAAATCCCTGCGGAGTTTTCTTAAATCCTGATTTTTCAGGAGTTTTTTTTCTTCCTGATTTTTCCTCCTGTTTACAAACAGCTCAGAACACGAAGGTCAGCAGTAAAAAATCCAGGGGTTTTCCTGAGGTTGGGAAAGCAGAGTCACCCTGGACCATCCCTGCAGAGCCACGGGAGCATCCTGCGAGTGCTGCTCGCAGGAAGGGGATTTATTGCTCTGAAAACCATTAGGGGAAGGCTGGCCCAGGCCAGCAGTGGGGTCTGGAAGAGCTTAATCCCAAAAGAGCTGCTGAAATTCCCCATCCCAGCTGGGGCCTGCTGTGGGGTTGGTCACGGAGCCGGGGGTGGCACCGGCCAGGGACGGGGCTGGGGACACCTGTCCTGATCCCAAAATCCTCGATCTGCCACTCAGGGCGGAAATTTGGGAGTCTCATCCCCACAGGAACCCCCTGGTCAATGTAATCCCAGCCTAGGGAGGATTTGGGTGGGTTGGAGAGAGTCCAAGGAGATGTTCCAGGGGCTGGAGCCCCTCTGGAGCTGAGCTGGGAATGTTCACCTGGAGAGGGGAAGGCTCCAGGGAGAGCTCAGAGCCCCTTGCAGGGCCTGAAGGAGCTCCAGGAGAGCTGGAGAGGGATTTGGGATGAGGGATGGAGGGACAGGACACAGGGAATGGCTTGGCATCAACAAAGATTGAGATCAGGTGGGATATTGGGATGGAATTCCTGGCTGGGAGGGTGAGGAGAGGCTGGGATGGAATTCCCAGAGAAGCTGTGGCTGCCCCTGGATCCCTGGGAGTGCCCAGGGCCAGGCTGGATGAGGCTTGGAGCAATCTGGGAATAATGGGAGGTGTTGGGGTTGGAACTGGATGAGTTTAAGGTCCTTTTCAACCCAAACCACTCTGAAATTCCATAAATCCATGTCCATTACCCAGGGCTGGATTGCCCAGGAAAGCCAGATCCCTACAAACACCTCACCCCAGGAGAACTCCCAAAATCCCGAATCCACCCCTGATTGACCTGCAGGACCCCAACCAAATCCCCCAATCCCAAATCCATCCCTGATTGACCTGCAGGACCCCAAACAAATCCCCCAATCCCAAATCCAGACCTGCAGGACCCCAAACAAACCCCCCAATCCCGAATCCATCCCAGATTGACCTGCAGGATCCCAAACAAAGCCCAAATCCCGAATCCAGACCTGCAGGACCCCAAACAAACCCCAAATCCCAAATCCAGACCTGCAGGACCCCAAACAAACCCCCCAATCCCAAATCCAGACCTGCAGGACCCCAAACAAACCCCAAATCCCAAATCCGGACCTGTAGGAGCCCAAACAAACCCCAAATCCCGAATCCACCCCAGATTGACCTGCAGGTCCCCAAACAAACCCCAAGTCCCGAATCCAGACCTGCAGGACCCCAAACAAACCCCCCAATCCCGAATCCACCCTTGATTGACCTGCAGGACCCCAAACAAACCCCAAATCCCGAATCCACGACCTGTAGGAGCCCAAACAAACCCCAAATCCCGAATCCAGACCTTTAGGAGCCAAACAAACCCCCCAATCCCTGATTGACCTGCAGGACCCAACACCAAACCCAGTCCCAAATCCAGACCTGCAGGACCCCAAACAAACCCCCCAATCCCGAATCCATCCCAGATTGACCTGCAGGACCCCAAACAAATCCCAAATCCCGAATCCAGACCTGTAGGACCCCAAACAAACCCCCCCAATCCCTGCCAGGGCAGCATCCTCCAGCTGGGAAAGCTCCGGGAGCGCTCCGGGAGCGGGGCTGCAGGGGCAGCCCCCGGCTGGGTCCGGCTGCAGCCGCACATTCCAGGCTGGGATTTGGATTTTCCGCTCCTGCCGGGGCCCTGCGGAGCCGCAGGATGCAGGAACGGAGGCACCGTGGGTTATTGGAGAGGAATGCATGCCCGAGCTGGGATACTGTGACCTTCCAGGAGGAGGAGGAGGAGGAGGAGGGCAGGGGATGGGGAGAGGGAGGGGAAGTGGCAGGGATGGGAATTGCTTTGGAGAGACCAGAGGAAAAACAATAAATGAAAAATATAGAAATATAAAAGTGAGGAAAAACAATAAATGAAAAATATATAAATATAAAAGTGAGGAAAAACAATAAATGAAAAATATATAAATATAAAAGTGAGGAAAAACAATAAATGAAAAATATATAAATATAAAA
>JAVTVJ010002510.1:0-13348 GCA_034509425.1 Eopsaltria australis
AAAAGTCAACGTAGGATGGAGAAGTCAGGGTTGCAACTCGAGAGGGATGAGTTTTGGGATAAAAACGCTCTAATTGGACGGAAAAGTCAACTTTGGGTGGAAAACTTAATATTGGACTTTCATGGAGACAAATTTTAGGATAAAAACACCCCCATTGGGTAGAAAAGTCAACGTCGGACATCAACGAGGATGGATTTGGAATAAAAATGCCCAGTTGGGTGAAAAGCCAACGCTGGGCCTCAAAGGGGATGGATTTTTGGATAAAAACACCCAGTTGGGTGGAAAAGTCAAGATTCAACATCAATGGGACAAATTTCGGGATAAAAACGCTCCTTTTGGACCAAACCCCAAGATTTTGGTCAATGGGGAAGAATTTTGGGGTAAAAACTCCCTAATTGTATGGAAACATCAATGTTGGACCTCAATGGGGATGAATTTGGGGTAAAAAGGCCCAGTTGGGTGGAAAAGCCAATGTTGGGTGGAAAAGTCAAGGTTCAACATCAATGGGACAAATTTTGGGATAAAAACGCCGCCGTTGGACCAAACCCCACGACTTTCGCCAATGGGGATGAATTTTGGGATAAAAATGCTCCAATTGGGTAGAAAAGTCAACGTTAAGTTTATGAGGATGGATTTGTGATAAAAATGCCCCAATTGGGTGGAAAAGTCAGTGTTGGGTGGAAAGGTCAGTGTTCAACATCAATGGGACAAATTTTTGGATAAAAACGCCCCCGTTGGACCAAAACCCACGACTTTGGCCAATGGGGATGAATTTTGGGATAAAAACGCTCCATTTGGGTGAAAAAGTAAACGTTGGATGTAAAAGTCAAAGTTGGAACTCAACAGGGATGAGTTTTGCGATAAAAGCGCTCCAATTGGACGGAAAATTCAACATTGGGTGGAAAAGCCAATATTGGACTTCAATGGGGACAAATTTTGGGATAAAAACGCCCCCGTTGGACCAAACCGGAATAGTTTGGTCAATGGGGGTGAATTTTTGGTATGAAAACGTCCCAATTGGGTGAAAAAGTCAACGTTGGATGGAAAAGTCAAGGTTGGAACTCGACAGGGATGAGTTTTGGGATAAAAACGCTCCAATTGGACGGAAACGTCAACTTGGGTGGAAAAAGCCATATTGGACTTCAATGGGGAAATTTAAGATGAAAAACACCACCAATTGGGTAGAAAAGTCAACGTTCGGACACCAACGCGAGGATGGATTTGGATAAAAATGCCAGTTGGGTGGAAAAGACAACGCGGGCTCAAGGGGATGGTTTTTGGATAAAAAACAACCCGTTGGGTGGAAAGCAAGAATTGAACATCAATGTGTGACAAATTTCGGGATAAAAACGCTCCCTTTGGACCAAACCCCAAGATTTTGGTCAATGGGGAAGAATTTTGGGGTAAAAACTCCCTAATTGTATGGAAAAGTCAATGTTGGACCTCAATGGGGATGAACTTGGGGTAAAAAGGCCCAGTTGGGTGGAAAAGCCAATGTTGGGTGGAAAAGTCAAGGTTCAACATCAATGGGACAAATTTTGGGATAAAAACGCCCCCGTTGGATCAAAACCCACGACTTTGGTCAATGAAGATGAATTTTGGGATAAAAAAGCTCCATTTGGGTAGAAAAGTCAAAGTTGGGCATCAATGAGGATGGATTTGTGATAAAAATGCCCCAATTGGGCAGAAAAGTCAGTGTTGGGTGGAAAGGTCAATGTTCAACATCAATGGGACAAATTTTGAGATAAAAACGCCCCCGTTGCACCAAACCCCAAGATTTTGGTCAATGGGGATGAATTTTGGGATAAAAACGCTCCATTTGGGTGAAAAAGTCAACACTGGATGGAAAAATCAAGGTTGGATCTGAACAGGGATGAGTTTTGGGATAAAAACGATCCAATTGGATGGTAAAGTCAACGTTGGGTGAAAAAGTCAATATTGGACCTCAACGGGGACAAATTTTGGGATAAAAACACTCCCGTTGGACCAAACCGGAAGAGTTTGGTCAATGGGGATGAATTTTTGGGATAAAAACGTCCCAACTGGGTGAAAAAGTCAACGTTGGATAAAAAAGTCAAGGTTGGATCTCAACAGGGATGAGTTTTGGGATAAAAACGCTCCAATTGGACAGAAAAGTCAACTTTGGGTGGAAAAGCCAATATTGGACTTCAATGGGGACAATTTTAGATAAAGCCCCAATTGGGTAGAAAAGTCAACGTCGGACATCAACGAGGATGGATTTGGAATAAAAATGCCCAGTTGGGTGGAAAAGCCAACGCTGGGCCTCAAGGGGGATGGATTTTTGGATAAAAACACCCAGTTGGGTGGAAAAGTCAAGATTCAACATCAATGGAACAAATTTCGGGATAAAAACGCTCCCTTTGGACCAAACCCCAAGATTTTGGTCAATGGGGAAGAATTTTGGGGTAAAAATCCTAATTGTATGGGAAAATCATGTTGGACCCAATGGATGAAATTTGGGGTAAAAGCCAGTTGGGTGGAAAAGCCATGTTGGGTGGAATAAGTCAGAGATGCAACATCATGGGACAAATTTTGGGATAAAACGCCCACCCGTTGGATCAAAAACCCCGAAACTTTGGTCATGGGATGAATTTTGGGATAAAACGCTCCAATTGGGTAGAAAAGTCAAAGTTGTGCATCAATGAGGATGGATTTGTGATAAAAATGCCCCAATTGGGTGGAAAAGTCAGTGTTGGGTGGAAAGGTCAATGTTCAACATCCATGGGACAAATTTTGAGATAAAAACGCCCCCGTTGGACCAAACCCCAAGATTTTGGTCAATGGGGATGAATTTTGAGATAAAAACGCTCCATTTGGGTAAAAAAGTCAACGTTGGATGGAAAAGTCAAGGTTGGAACTTGACAGGGATGAGGTTTGGGATAAAAACGCTCCAATTGGACGGAAAAGTCAACGTTGGGTGGAAAAGCCAATATTGGACTTCCATGGGGACAAATTTTAGGATAAAAACGCCCCAATTGGGTAGAAAAGTCAACGTCGGACATCAACGAGGATGGATTTGGAATAAAAATGCCCAGTTGGGTGGAAAGCCAACGCTGGGCCTCAAGGGGGATGGATTTTTGGATAAAAACACCCAGTTGGGTGGAAAAGTCAAGATTCAACATCAATGGGACAAATTTCGGGATAAAAACGCTCCCTTGGACCAAACCCCAAGATTTTGGTCAATGGGGAAGAATTTTGGGGTAAAAACTCCCTAATTGTATGGGAAAGTCAATGTTGGACCTCAATGGGGATGAATTTGGGGTAAAAAGGCCTAGTTGGGTGGAAAAGCCAATGTTGGGTGGAAAAGTCAAGGTTCAACATCAATGGGACAAATTTTGGGATAAAAACGCCCCGTTGGATCAAAACCCACGACTTTGGTCAATGGGGATGAATTTTTCGGATAAAAACGCTGCATTTGGGTAGAAAATTAAACGTCAGGCTTCAATGAGGATGGATTTGTGATAAAAATGCCCCAATTGGGTGGAAAAGTCAGTGTTGGTGGAAAGGTAATGTTCAACATCAATGGGACATTTGAGTAAAAACGACCCGTTGGGACCAAACCCCAAGATTTGGTCAATGGGAGATTTTGAGATAAAAACGCTCCATTTGGGTAAAAAGTACGTGGATGGAAAAGTCCAGTTGGATCTCAACAGGGATGAGTTTTAAGTAAAAATGCTCGCATTGATGAAAAAGTCAACGTTGGGTGGAAAAGCCAATATTGGACTTCCATGGGGACAAATTTTAGGATAAAAACGCCCCAATTGGGTAGAAAAGTCAACGTCGGACATCAACGAGGATGGATTTGGAATAAAAATGCCCAGTTGGGTGGAAAAGCCAACGCTGGGCCTCAAGGGGATGGATTTTTGGATAAAAACACCCAGTTGGGTGGAAAAGTCAAGATTCAACATCAATGGGACAAATTTCGGGATAAAAACGCTCCCTTTGGACCAAACCCCAAGATTTTGGTCAATGGGGAAGAATTTTGGGGTAAAAACTCCCTAATTGTATGGAAAAGTCAATGTTGGACCTCAATGGGGATGAATTTGGGGTAAAAAGGCCCAGTTGGGTGGAAAAGCCAATGTTGGGTGGAAAAATCAAGGTTCAACATCAATGGGACAAATTTTGGGATAAAAACGCCCCCGTTGGATCAAAAGCCACGACTTTGGTCAATGAAGATGAATTTTGGGATAAAAACGCTCCATTTGGGTAGAAAAGTCAAGGTTGGGCATCAATGACGATGGATTTGTGATAAAAATGCCCCAATTGGGTGGAAAAGTCAGTGTTGGGTGGAAAGGTCAATGTTCAACATCAATGGGACAAATTTTTGGATCAAAACGCCCCCGTTGGACCAAACCCCAAGATTTTGGTCAATGGGGATGAATTTTGAGATAAAAACGCTCCATTTGGGTAAAAAAGTCAACGTTGGATGGAAAAGTCAAGGTTGGATCTCAACAGGGATGAGTTTTGGGATAAAAACGCTCCAATTGGACGGAAAAGTCAACGTTGGGTGGAAAAGCCAATATTGGACTTTCATGGGGACAAATTTTAGGATAAAACGCCCCAATTGGGTAGAAAAGTCAACGTCGGACATCAACGAGGATGGATTTGGAATAAAAATGCCCAGTTGGGTGGAAAAGCCAACGCTGGGCCTCAAGGGGGATGGATTTTTGGATAAAAACACCCAGTTGGGTGGAAAAGTCAAGATTCAACATCAATGGGACAAATTTCGGGATAAAAACGCTCCCTTTGGACCAAACCCAAAGATTTTGGTCAATGGGGAAGAATTTTGGGGTAAAAACTCCCTAATTGTATGGAAAAGTCAATGTTGGACCTCAATGGGGATGAATTTGGCGTAAAAAGGCCCAGTTGGGTGGAAAAGCCAATGTTGGGTGGAAAAGTCAAGGTTCAACATCAATGGGACAAATTTTGGGATAAAAACGCCCCCGTTTGATCAAAACCAAAGACTTTGGCCAATGTGGATGAATTTTGGGATAAAAATGCTCCAATTGGGTAGAAAAGTCAACGTTAAGTTTATGAGGATGGATTTGTGATAAAAATGCCCCAATTGGGTGGAAAAGTCAGTGTTGGGTGGAAAGGTCAATGTTCAACATCAATGGGACAAAGTTTGAGATAAAAACGCCCCCGTTGGACCAAACCCCAAGATTTTGGTCAATGGGGATGAATTTTGGGATAAAAACGCTCCATTAGGGTGAAAAAGTCAACGTTGGATGGAAAAAACAAGGTTGGATCTCAACAGGGATGTGTTTTACGATAGAAACGCTACAATTGGATTCAAAAGTCAGCGTTGGTTGAAAAAGTCAATATTGGACCTCAACGGGGACAAATTTTGGGATAAAAACGCCCCCGTTGGACCAAACCGGAAGAGTTTGGTCAATGGGGATGAATTTTTGGGATAAAAACGTCCCAATTGGGTGAAAAAATCAACGTTGGATAAAAAAGTCAAGGTTGGATCTCAACAGGTATGAGTTTTGGGATAAAAACGCTCCAATTGGACGGAAAAGTCAACTTTGGGTGGAAAAGCCAATATTGGACTTCCATGGGGACAAATTTTAGGATAAAACCACCCCAATTGGGTAGAAAAGTCAACGTCGGACATCAACGAGGATGGATTTGGAATAAAAATGCCCAGTTGGGTGGAAAAGATAACGCTGGGCCTCAAGTGGGATGGATTTTTGGATAAAAACACCCAGTTGGGTGGAAAAGTCAAGATTCAACATCAATGGGACAAATTTCGGGATAAAAACGCTCCCTTTGTACCAAACCCCAAGATTTTGGTCAATGGGGAAGAATTTTGGGGTAAAAACTGCCTAATTGTATGGAAAAGTCAATGTTGGACCTCAATGGGGATGAATTTGGGTAAAAAGGCCCAGTTGGGTGGAAAAGCCAATGTTGGGTGGAAAAGTCAAGGTTCAACATCAATGGGACAAATTTTGGGATAAAAACGCCCCCGTTTGATCAAAACCAAAGACTTTGGCCAATGTGGATGAATTTTGGGATAAAAATGCTCCAATTGGGTAGAAAAGTCAAGGTTAACTTTACGAGGATGGATTTGTGATAAAAATGCCCCAATTCGGGTGGAAAAGTCAGTGTTGGGTGGAAAATTAAATGTTCAACATCAATGGGACAAATTTTGAGATAAAAACGCCCCCGGTTGGACCAAACCCCAAGATTTTGGTCAATGGGGATGAATTTTGGGATAAAAACGCTCCATTTGGGTAAAAAAGTCAACGCTGGATGGAAAAATCAAGGTTGGATCTCAACAGGGATGTGTTTTAAGATAGAAACGCTACAATTGGATTCAAAAGTCAGCGTTGGGTGAAAAAGTCAATATTGGACCTCAACGGGGACAAATTTTGAAATAAAAACGCCCCCGTTGGACCAAACCGAAAGAGTTTGGTCAATGGGGATGAATTTTTGGGATAAAAACGTCCCAATTGGGTGAAAAAATCAACGTGGGATAAAAAAGTCAAGGTTGGATCTCAACAGGTATGAGTTTTGGGATAAAAACGCTCCAATTGGACGGAAAAGTCAACTTTGGGTGGAAAAGCCTATATTGTACTTCCATAAGGACAAATTTTAGGATAAAAACACCCCAATTGGGTAGAAAGGTCAACGTCGGACATCAACGAGGATGGATTTGGAATAAAAATGCCCAGTTGGGTGGAAAAGACAACGCTGGGCCTCAAGGGGGATGGATTTTTGGATAAAAACACCCAGTTGGGTGGAAAAGTCAAGATTCAACATCAATGGGACAAATTTCGGGATAAAAACGCTCCCTTTGGACCAAACCCAAGATTTTGGTCAATGGGGAAGAATTTGGGTTAAAACTCCCTAATTGTATGGAAAAGTCAATGTTGGACCTCAATGGGGATGAATTTGGGGTAAAAAGGCCCAGTTGGGTGGAAAAGCCAATGTTGGGTGGAAAAGTCAAGGTTCAACATCAATGGGACAAATTTTGGGATAAAAACGCCCCCGTTGGATCAAAACCCACGACTTTGGTCAATGGGAATGAATTTTGGGATAAAAACGCTCCATTTGGGTAGAAAAGTCAAAGTTGGGCATCAATGAGGATGGATTTGTGATAAAAATTCCCCAATTGGGTGGAAAAGTCAGTGTTGGGTGGAAAGGTCAATGTTCAACATCAATGGGACAAATTTTGAGATAAAAACACCCCCGTTTGACCAAACCCCAAGATTTTGGTCAATGGGGATGAATTTTGGGATAAAAACGCTCCAATTGGACGGAAAAGTCAACGTTGGGTGGAAAAGCCAATATTGGACTTCAATGGGGACAAATTTTAGGATAAAAACGCCCCAATTGGGTAGAAAAGTCAACGCCGGACATCAACGAGGATGGATTTGGAATAAAAATGCCCAGTTGGGTGGAAAAGCCAACGCTGGGCCTCAAGGGGGATGGATTTTTGGATAAAAACACCCAGTTGGGTGGGAAAGTCAAGATTCAACATCAATGGGACAAATTTTGGGATAAAAACGCTCCCTTTGGACCAAACCCCAAGATTTTGGTCAATGGGGAAGAATTTTGGGGTAAAAACTCCCTAATTGTATGGAAAAGTCAATGTTGGACCCCAATGGGGATGAATTTGGGGTAAAAAGGCCCAGTTGGGTGGAAAAGCCAATGTTGGGTGGAAAAGTCAAGGTTCAACATCAATGGGACAAATTTTGGGATAAAAACGCCCCCGTTGGATCAAAACCCACCACTTTGGTCAATGGGGATGAATTTTGGGATAAAAACGCCCAATTGGGTAGAAAAGTCAAAGTTGGGTAATCAATGAGGATGGATTTGTGGATAAAATGCCCCAATTGGGTGGAAAAGTCAGTTGGGTGGAAAGGTCAATGTTCAACATCAATGGGAGAAATTTTGAGATAAAAGCTCATTGGACCAAACCCCAAGATTTTGGTCAATGGGGATGAATTTGAGATAAAAACGCTCCATTTGGTAAAAAGTCAACGCTGGGATGGAAAAGTCAAGGTTGATCCTCAAATAGGATGAGTTTTGGGATAAAAACGCCCAATTGGACGGAAAAGTCAACGCTATGGAAAAGCCAATATTGAACTTCAATGGGGACAAATTTTAGAATAAAAACACCCCAATTGGGTAGAAAAGTCAACGTCTAACGTCAACGAGGATGGATTTGGAATAAAAATGCCCAGTTGGGTGGAAAAGCCAATGCTGGGCCTCAAGGGGGATGGATTTTTGATAAAAACACCCAGTTGGGTGGAAAAGTCAAGATTCAACATCAATGGGACAAATTTCGGGATAAAAACGCTCCCTTTGGACCAAACCCCAAGATTTTGGTCAATGGGGAAGAATTTTGGGGTAAAAACTCCCCAATTGTATGGAAAAGTCAATGTTGGACCTCAATGGGGATGAATTTGGGGTAAAAAGGCCCAGTTGGGTGGAAAAGCCAATGTTGGGTGGAAAAGTCAAGGTTCAACATCAATGGGACAAATTTTGGGATAAAAACGCCCTCGTGGGATCAAAACCCACGACTTTGGTCAATGGGGATGAATTTGGGGATAAAAATGCTCCAATTGGGTAGAAAAGTCAACGCTAAGTTTATGAGGATGGATTTGTGATAAAAATGCCCCAATTGGGTGGAAAAGTCAGTGTTGGGTGGAAAGGTCAATGTTCAACATCAATGGGACAAATTTTGAGATAAAAACGCCCTCGTTGGACCAAACCCCAAGATTTTGGTCAATGGGGATGAATTTTGGGATAAAAACGCTCCATTTGGGTGAAAAAGTCAACGCTGGATGGAAAATCAAGGTTGGATCTCAACAGGGATGAGTTTTGGGATAGAAACGATCCAATTGGATTGAAAAGTCAACGCTGGGTGAAAAAGTCAATATTGGACCTCAACAGGGAGAAATTTTGGGATAAAAACGCCCCCGTTGGACCAAACCGGAAGAGTTTGGTCAATGGGGATGAATTTTTGGGATAAAAACGTCCCAATTGGGTGAAAAGTCAACGTTGGATAAAAAAGTCAAGGTTGGATCTCAACAGGGATGAGTTTTGGGATAAAAACGCTCCAATTGGACGGAAAAGTCAACTTTGGGTGGAAAAGCCAATACTTGACTTCAATGGGGACAAATTTTAGGATAAAAACACCCCAATTGGGTAGAAAAGTCAACGTCGGACATCAACGAGGATGGATTTGGAATAAAATGCCCAGTTGGGTTGAAAAGCCAACGCTGGGCCTCAAGGGGGATGGATTTTTGGATAAAAACACCCAGTTGGGTGGAAAAGTCAAGATTCAACATCAATGGGACAAATTTCGGGATAAAAACGCTCCCTTTGGACCAAACCCTAAGATTTTGGTCAATGGGGAAGAATTTTGGGGTAAAAACTCCCTAATTGTATGGAAAAGTCAATGTTGGACCTCAATGGGGATGAATTGGGGGTAAAAAGGCCCAGTTGGGTGGAAAAGCCAATGTTGGGTGGAAAAGTCAAGGTTCAACATCAATGGGACAAATTTTGGGATAAAAACGCCCCCGTTGGATCAAAACCCACGACTTTGGTCAATGAAGATGAATTTGGGGATAAAAACGCTCCATTTGGGTAGAAAAGTCAAAGTTGGGCATCAATGAGGATGGATTTGTGATAAAAATGCCCCAATTGGGTGGAAAAGTCAGTGTTGGGTGGAAAGGTCAATGTTCAACATCAATGGGACAAATTTTAGGATTAAAACGCCCCCGTTGGACCAAACCCCAAGATTTTGGTCAATGGGGTGAATTTTGGGATGAAAACGCCCCAATTGGGTGAAAAAGTCAACGTTGGATGGAAAAGTCAATGTTGATCCCAAATAGGAGAGCCTGGGATAAAAACGCCCAATTGACCTGAAAAGTCAACGCTGGGTGGAAAAGCCACTGGTTGACTTCCAATGGGGACAAAATTTTAGGATAAAAACGCCCCAATTGGGTAGAAAAGTCAACGTCGGACATCAACGAGGGATGGATTTGAATAAAATGCCCAGTTGGGTGGAAAAGACAACGCTGGGCCCTCAAGGGGGATGGATTTGATAAAACACCCAGTTGGGTGGAAAGTCAAGAAGTCAAGATTCAACATCACTGGGACCAATTTCGGGATAAAAACGCTCCCTTTGGACCAAACCCCAAGATTTTGGTCAATGGGGAAGAATTTTGGGGTAAAAACTCCCTAATTGTATGGAAAAGTCAATGTTGGACCTCAATGGGGATGAATTTGGGGTAAAAAGGCCCAGTTGGGTGGAAAAGCCAATGTTGGGTGGAAAAGTCAAGGTTCAACATCAATGGGACAAATTTTGGGATATAAAACGCCCCCGTTGGATCAAAACCCACGACTTTGGTCAATGGGGATGAATTTTGGAATAAAAATGCTCCAATTGGGTAGAAAAGTCAACATCGGGCATCAATGAGGATGGATTTGGGATAAAAATGCCCCAATTGGGTGGAAAAGTCAGTGTTGGGTGGAAAGGTCAATGTTCAACATCAATGGGACAAATTTTGAGATAAAAACGCCCCCGTTGGACCAAACCCCAAGATTTTGGTCAATGGGGATGAATTTTGGGATAAAAACGCTCCATTTGGGTAAAAAAGTCAACGCTGGATGGAAAAATCAAGGTTGGATCTCAACAGGGATGAGTTTTGGGATAAAAACGATCCAATTGGATGGAAAAGTCAACGTTGGTTGAAAAAGTCAATATTGGACCTCAACGGGGACAAATTTTGGGATAAAAACGCCCCCGTCGGATCAAAACCTACGACTTTGGTCAATGGGGATGAATTTTTGGGATAAAAACGTCCCAATTGGGTGAAAAAGTCAACGTTGGATAAAAAAGTCAAGGTTGGATCTCAACAGGGATGAGTTTTCAGATAAAAACGCTCCAATTCGATGGAAAAGTCAACTTTGGGTGGAAAAGCCAATACTGGACTTCAATGGGGACAAATTTTAGGATAAAACGCCCCAATTGGGTAGAAAAGTCAACGTCGGACATCAACGAGGATGGATTTGGAATAAAAATGCCCAGTTGGGTGGAAAAGCCAACGCTGGGCCTCAAGGGGGATGGATTTTTGGATAAAAACACCCAGTTGGGTGGAAAAGTCAAGATTCAACATCAATGGGACAAATTTCGGGATAAAAACGCTCCCTTTGGACCAAACCCCAAGATTTTGGTCAATGGGGAAGAATTTTGGGGTAAAAACTCCCTAATTGTATGGAAAAGTCAATGTTGGACCTCAATGGGGATGAATTTGGGGTAAAAAGGCCCAGTTGGGTGGAAAAGGCAATGTTAGGTGGAAAAGTCAAGGTTCAACATCAATGGGACAAATTTTGGGATAAAAACGCCCCCGTTGGATCAAAACCCACGACTTGGGTCAATGAAGATGAATTTTGGGATAAAAACGCTCCAATTGGGTAGAAAAGTCAAAGTTGGGCATCAATGAGGATGGATTTGTGATAAAAATGCCCCAATTGGGTGGAAAAGTCAGTGTTGGGTGGAAAGGTCAATGTTAACATCATGGACAAATTTTGAGATAAAACGAACCCCCGTTTTGGAGACCAAACCCCAAAGATTTGGTATGGGGGTGAATTTGAGCTAAACGTCATTTGGGTAAAAAGTCACGTTTGATGGAAAGTTCAAGGTTGGATCTCAAGCGGGATGAGTTTTGGGGATAAAAACGCTCCAATTGGACGGAAAGTCAACTTTGGGTGGAAAATCCTATATTGGACTTTCATGGCGACAAATTTTAGGATAAAAACGCCCCAATTGGGTAGAAAAGTCAACGTCGGACATCAACGAGGATGGATTTGGAATAAAAATGCCCAGTTTGGTGGAAAAGCCAACGCTGGGCCTCAAGGGGGATGGATTTTTGGATAAAAACACACAGTTGGGTGGAAAAGTCAAGATTCAACATCAATGGGACAAATTTCGGGATAAAAACGCTCCCTTTGGACCAAACCCCAAGATTTTGGTCAATGGGGAAGAATTTTGGGGTAAAAACTCCCTAATTGTATGGAAAAGTCAATGTTGGACCTCAATGGGGATGAATTTGGGGTAAAAGGGCCCAGTTGGGTGGAAAAGCCAATGTTGGGTGGAAAAGTCAAGGTTCAACATCAATGGGACAAATTTTGGGATAAAAACGCCCCCGTGGGATCAAAACCCACGACTTTGGTCAATGGGGATGAATTTTGGGATAAAAACGCTCCAATTGGGTAGAAAAGTAAAGTTGGGCATCAATAAGGATGGATTTGTGATAAAAATGCCCAATTGGGTGGAAAGTCAGTGTTGGGTGGAAAGGTCATGTTCAACTCAATGGGAAAATTTTTGAGATAAAAAACGCCCGTTGGACCAAACCCAAGATTTTGGTCAATGGGGATGAATTTTGGGATAAAAAACGCTCATTTGGTAAAAAGTCAACGTTGGCATGGAAAAATCAAGGTTGGATTGCAACAGGGATGAGTTTTGGGGATAAACGATCAATTGGATGGAAAAGTCAACGTTGGTTGAAAAAGTAATATTGGACCTCAACGGGGACAAGTTTTGTGATAATAAACCCCCGTTGGAGCAAACGGAAGAGTTTGGTCATGGGAATGAATTTTTTGGGATAAAACGTCAATTGGGTGAAAAGTCCAACGTTGGATAAAAAAGCTCAGGTTGGATCTCAACGGGATGAATTTTGAGATAAAAACGCTCGAATTGGACGGAAAAGTCAACGTTGGGTGGAAAAGCCAATATTGGACTTCCATGGGGACAAATTTTAGGATAAAAACGCCCCAATTGGGTAGAAAAGTCAACGTCGGACATCAACGAGGATGGATTTGGAATAAAAATGCCCAGTTGGGTGGAAAAGACAACGCTGGGCCTCAAGTGGGATGGATTTTTGGATAAAAACACCCAGTTGGGTGGAAAAGTCAAGATTCAACATCAATGGGACAAATTTCGGGATAAAAACGCTCCCTTTGGACCAAACCCCAAGATTTTGGTCAATGGGGAAGAATTTTGTGGTAAAAACTCCCTAATTGTTTGGAAAAGTCAATGTTGGACCTCAATGGGGATGAATTTGGGGTAAAAAGGCCCAGTTGGGTGGAAAAGCCAATGTTGGGTGGAAAAGTCAAGGTTCAACATCAATGGGACAAATTTTGGGATAAAAATGCCCCCGTGGGATCAAAACCCACGACTTTGGTCAATGGGGATGAATTTTGGGATAAAAATGCTCCAATTGGGTAGAAAAGTCAACGTTAAGTTTATGAGGATGGATTTGTGATAAAAATGCCCCAATTGGGTGCAAAAGTCAGTGTTGGGTGGAAA
>JAVTVJ010002511.1:0-18826 GCA_034509425.1 Eopsaltria australis
TGGCTTTTAGAGTGCAAAGAGACAGAGAACACTCCCTCAAATCCTCCTGCAACACAAAAATCCTCCACACTATGTCCTCATGGTGACCCTAAATTCTGGACACCCCAATTCTGGCCTCGTTACCCCAAAAATCTCCATTTCGACCCCATTTCGGACCTCAGATTTGGAGCTGACCTGAGTTTGGGACAGCCCTGGAAAACCTCCTAAAAACCCAAAAATGCCCCCCAAAACCTCCCTAAAACCCTCAAAATGCCCCCAATAATCCCCACAAATCCCTCGTGGTGGCCCCAAATTCTGGACACCCCAATTCTTGCCTGATTACTCCAGAAATCCCCATTTTTCCTCAGTTTTCGACCCTAATTTTGGGGCTGACCTGGGGCGGGGACAGTGCCCAAAAACCTCCTGAGAAATCCTGAAAATGCCCCTAAAAACCTCCCTAAAACCCCCAAAATGCCCCCAAAAACCTCCCTAAAAATTCCCCAAATCCCCCCAAATGCCTCGTGGTGACCCCAAATTCTTGACACATGAATTCTGACCCCATTACCCCAACAATCTCAATTTTTACCCCATTTTGGACCCCAATTTTGGGGCTGACCTGGGTTGGGGACAGCTGTGAAAAACCTCCCTAAAACCCCCTAAAATGCCCCCAAAACATCCCTAAAATGCCCCAAATCCCTCGTGGTGAACCCAAATTGTGGACATCCCAATTCTTCTCTCATTACCCCAAAATCTCTATTTTTACCCTGTTTTGGACCCCAATTTTGGGGCTGACCTGTGGCAGGGACAGTGCCCAAAAACCTCCCTCAATAACCCCAAAATGCACCCCAAATGCCCCCAAAATCCCCCTAAAACTCTCATGGTGACCCCAAATTCTGGACACACCAGTTCATTACCCCAAAAATGTCCATTTTTACCCCATTTCAGACCCCGATTTTGGGGCTGACCGTGAGTGAGGATAACGCCCACAAACCTCCCTAAAACTCCCCAAAATTCCCCCAAAATTCTTGTGGTGACCCCAAATTCTGCACACCCCACCCCCCAAGCCAAACTCTCTGATTTTTCCCCAGTTTTGGACGCCAATTAGGGCTCACCTGAGCTGAGGACGTCGATGGTGGCACTGGGCAGGGACAGCCCCACAAAACCCCAAAAATGCCCCCAAAATGCCCGCAAATCCATCACGGTGGCCCCAAATTCCAGACATCCCAACCACACCCCAAAACCTCCATTTTTCTCCCCATTTTTTCTCCAATTTTGGAGCTGACCTGGGCTGGGGACGGCAACAGCGACGCCGGGAGGGGACAGCTCCCAAAATATCCCCAAAAGGCCCCCAAAAAAACCCAAAATTTCCCCAAATCCTTCATGGTGACCCCAGATTCTGGACACTCCACCCACACCCCAAAATCTCCAATTTCTCCTAATTTTAGACCCAAATTTTGGGGCTCACCTGGGCTGGGGACATCAGCGGCCACGCTGGGAGGGGACAGCACCCAAAAATCCCCAAAATGTCCCCAGAATGTTCCCAAAATGCCCACAAACCCCTCATGAAGACCCCAAATTCTGGACACCCCACCCCCACACTGAAAAATCTCCATTTTTTAACCCATTTTGGACCCCGATTTTGCGGCTCACCTGGGCTGGGGACATCGACATTGGTGCTGGGAGGGGACAGACCCCAAAAACCTCCCTAAAAGCCCCAAAACATTCTCATGGTGACCTCAAACTCTGGATCCCCTAATTCTGGCCTTGTTACCCCAAAAATCTCCATTTTTACCCCATTTTTCCCCTGTCCTGGGTTAGTCAGGAGGGGTCACAATCTAGGAAGTGACCGATGCTTCAGGAGGTGATACAGCTTCCTTCCTGAGAGAGAGAGCCAATAACCAGGGAGTTTTAAGGATTGATATGTAGGTAAAGCAATTCAAAAGTTGATCCACCTTCGAGGAAAAACCATCTATAATCAGAGAGCCTCTGAGGCTCTTCCTCTTTTTGCCTGCTGCAGTGTAGGGAGGAGCATCTCCCTGCTTCTCTCCCCGGGAAGGCGCTGTCCCCCCCAGTCCTTCCAAAGGAGGGAGAGGGAAGGGAGGTTTAGGGCGGCCGTGCAGCTGCAGCTGGGCGGGGGGGAGGAAGCAGATGGAATTTTCGGCAGATGCAGTTCAGCCGACAGGTCAGCTCCACCAGACAGGGCCAGGCCCCTGCTCCGGGCCAGGCAAGGACCGGGCCGGACTCCATCCAGCTCGGGCCAGGCCCTGCCCTGTCACCCCGGGCCCGGCCGGCCCTACCAGGCTGAGCCAGCTTCACCGAGCCAGGCACAGAGACTCTGAGAGCTTCTGCCATCCAGCTCGGACCTTTTCAAACAGCCCGGCAGAGAGCACGGGATCCTCACACTGCTGGGGAGAGAGAGATTAACTCTATCCATGCCTGGACTGAACTTGCAGACACACATCCTTCCTTGCACAGAGAGAGGAACGAGTGAGGACATCTACACAAATACAGCATAGAGACTTTACAGTGAGTGAGGAAAGCAGAACAGATGCCTAGAGGGAGGTGTACGAGAAGTGCTTTGAGAGGGAAGCTGAAAACTCTTTTGGAGAACCATAGTTGGGACTGAGCTAATAAATTCCCTGTAATATATGAAGAAATAGTCCAAGGGTGGGATGTGAGGTTCTAATTGCAGCCAGTGAACTGAAATACCTGGGTAAAGACAAGTAGGTGTTGAAAGAAGTACAGCCTGATGAGAAACTTGAACCGAGAGAGAGGAGAGGCTGTGACCCAGAGCCCTGGTCCCAGGGGAATGCCAGAGAACCTGTGTTGTCAGGAGAGCCTGTGCTGCTCAGCACAGAAGAAGGGATTTTCTTTGTTGCTGCAATTGAACTGTGCATCCTTAAACAGGAACCCCATGGGCTGTTGATGACCCACCATAGTGGCTGTGGGAAGGCTGCTGGTGTGGGAGGGGATCCACCATTCAGCAGATCTTTCTTCCAGGTGGCAGCTGATGGTGAGGCTGAAGAGCCATAAAAAACTGTATTTTATCCTACAGAAAATCCATGGTGTAAACAAAAGAGACTTCTCTCCCTAATTGAACTGGAAGAAGAACTATTTCAGAGATGGTAAACTGACTGGAGGTCAAAGTGTTGTCTTTTGTGTGTTTTCAGGGAGAAAGAAATGGGGAGGTGGGGGAAGGAGGGGTGGTCTGAGGAGTTGGTTCTGGTTTTCCTTATTTATTTTCTTTGTCTTAGGTGTGTTAATAAACTTTCTTTATAAAGACTGAGGCTGCTTTGCCTACTCCTAATCCTCATCTCACAGCAAACATCAGGTGAATTTTAGTAAGTGTGCTGGCATTTGGCCAGAAACTCGAATAGGCGCACTGGAACCACTGCACCCAGGGGCCGGTGTCTGCATTCCAAGGGTGTTGCAATCTGCTCCCCAGGGACCCTCCCCGCGTGCAAGCAGCGCCCAAGGAGCAGCTGCGCAAGTTCCGAGTTTGGAGCAGAGTCCCCTGTGCACACAAATGCCAACTGGCATTTCAGGGGCTGGCAGGAGAAGCTAAATTCATCTGCTCGCTGCCCTTTCTAGCCATGGCCACGCTGATGCAATTGGAAGAATTGCCCCTGGCCAGGCAGCTCTCGGGTAGAAGATTGGCTTTTGCTCCTCATGTTTCTGAGGTGCCAGCTGCCACTTCCTCAGGTTTTCCTTCCAATTCCTAAGGGCTTTGGACTCTTTTGACCATTTCAACGCTTTCTGTGCATCCCTGTGAGCGAGCATGCACCACAAAGCCTCTCCCTCAAAGCCTTGGGGTACTGCCAAAGCAGAACTTGTTCATGCTCTTTTCTCATGGTGATTTTATAAGCTCCTCCAGACTCTTCAAGCAAATTGATGCTGGAGACAAAGGCTTGACCTTGGAATCCTAGGGCACTTTGTGTGTGTGTGTTTTTACAATGTGCTTTTGCAGGGCCTTGGGCGGAGCACGGTGAGGGCCGAGGCCTGGGGCCCTCGAGATGGCAGCAGGGAGCCCCCGGGGCAGCGGCCCTGAGGGGCGGCCCTGAGGGGCGGCACAGGGTGCATGTCCCCCGAGCAGCGAGCGAGCCAGCGGCCGGGCGGGCGGGGAAAGGCGCCCCCGGGGAGAAGGGCAGGCAGAAAGGCCCCGGCTCTGTGCCAAGCGGGCGGCCCATCGCCGATTGCTGGCTCCCGGAGCCGCTGGCAGGGCCGTGTCCCCTTCACGCTGCTGACACCGCACCTGCAGTGCTGCGTCCGCCTCTGCCGGGCTCCCCAGCACGGACGGCAAGGACATGGACGCGCCGGAGCAGGTGCCCAGGAGGGACCCCGAGATGATCCCAGGGCTGGAGCACCTCTCGTGCAAGGAAAGGCTGAGACAGCTGGCCTTGTTCAGCCTGGAAAAGAGCCTTAAGCTTAGGCTTGAGCCAACTGTGGCCTTCCAGTACCTGACAGCAACCTCCAAGCAAGCTGCAGAGGGACTTTGTACAAGGGCAGGCAGGGACAGCACTTGGGAGAAGGGATCCAAACGGAAAGAGAGGAGGTTTAGATGAGGTATGCAGAAAAAGACTCTCCTGGAGCAGGTTGCCCAGAGAAGCTGTGCATGGCCCATCCCTGACGGTGCTCAAGGCCAGGCTGGATGGAGCTCAAGGGCTGGCCGCAGGAGGTGCTCTGTGACGGGCTGGGTGTGGCACGCTTGGCTGAAGGAGGTGGCCGTGTCCTGCCGTGCCGCTCTCCCGCAAAGGGCAGGCTGGGCCGGGAGGCCGGCGCAGCTCTGAGCACACACAGAGTGCTGCAGCAGCTGCAAGTGCCCGGCGCTTTCTGCCTTCTCTCCCCAGAGTGCCAACATCTGATCCGCTGGTGTTTGTCCAAGCACCCCGCGGACCGGCCCCTGCTGGAGGAGATCTTGCTCCACTCTTGGGTGCGGGGCAGGCGTCTTTGATGCCTTGCAACACCAAGCCTCTGCAACACCCACTTAGCGAGTGCCACGCAGGACTGAGGACCTGAAAAATAAAACAACCAAAAACCCATTCCTGGCTGGCACTTTCAGGGTACCGGGGGTGGCCCAGTGTGTTGCAGCCTTCCTGGAGGAAGTGTCCTGTCAGAGAATGGCTTCTCCAGGGGCCGTAGCAACCCCCTAAGCGAGGGGTGATTCCAGCAAGTGCAGCCGCTTCTGTGCTACAAGTGATTTCAGCTCTTGTGGTTCAGCTCTTTGTGAAATGGCCTGAGGCAGACCTGGGGACAGAGAGACAAGGGATCCGTATGGCAGCTCCACAGGGTCGCTTTATTGTCCAGAAGCTGCTGTGAAGGGAAGCCAGGGACGGCTGCTCCCTGCCTGAGGCTGGGACTGGGGTCTTTCTATGGGGAAGGCAGGGGGTGGGCTAAGAACCAGTTAGCCAGCTGGGTACAAGGCATGGCCTTGGAGGAGCAAGGCATGCTGGGGGTGGTTCGCTGGTCACCATGACCCAGAGGTAGGTTTCTTATCTCTGAGTCGTTTTGCCCTCAGGCTTTTCTGCAAGGGAGTGCAGAGGGCTCTTGAGCCAAGAGCTCACAGCCCTCCCCAGTCATTGGTGCTGGTCAGTGGAGCGGTCAGTGATGTTGGTCATCACAGTATGTTCAGTAGGGGGTGCTCAGTGCGGTGTGGTCAGTGGGATGTGGTCAGTGAATGTGCTTGCTGGGTGTGGTTTGTGGGTGTGGCATGATAGGGGTGGTCCCTGGATTTGGTCAGGGGGTGGGGTAAGTAAGCTGAGGTCAGTGGGTTGTGGTCAGTGGGTGTGCTCAGTGGGTGTGGTCAGTAAGGTGTGGTCAGTGAGTGTGGTCAGTATGGTGTGGTCAGTGGGGATGGTCAGCAGGTGTGGTCGGTAGGTGTGATCAGTAAGGTGTGGTCAGTGGGTGTGGTCAGCGGGTGTGGTCAGTAACGTGTTGTCAGTGGGTGTGGCCAGTAAGGTGTGGTCAGTAAGGTGTGGTCAGTGGATTTGGTCAGTGGGTGTGGTCAGTAAGGTGTGGTAAGGAAGGTGTGGTCAGTGGGTGTTCAGTGTGTGTGGTCAGGAGGCTGTGGTCCGAAAGGAGTGGTCAGTAAGGGGTGGTCAGTGTGTGTGGTCAGTGGGTGTGGTCAGTGGGGTTGGTCTGTAAGGTGTGGTCAGTAAGGTGTAGTCAGTGGGTGTGGTCAGTAAGGTGTGGTAAGTGGGTTTGGTCAGTGGGTGTAGTCCGTAGGGTGTGGTCAGTGGGTGTGGTCAGTAAGGTGTGATCAGTAATGTGTGGTCAATAAGGTGTGGTCAGTAAGGTGTGGTCAGTAAGATGTGGTCAGTAAGGTGTGGTCAGTGGGTGTGGTCAGTAGGGTGTGGTCAATGGGTGTGGTCAGTGGTTGTGGTCAGTGGGTGTGGTTAGTAAGGTGTGGTCCGAGGGTGTGGTCAGTAAGGTGTGGTAAGTAAGTTCTGGTCAGGAAGGTGTGGTCAGTAAAATGTGGACAGTGGGTGGGGTCAGTGGGTGTGGTCAGTGGGTGTGATCATTGGGTGTGGTCATTGGGTTTGGTCAGTGGGTGTGGTCAGGAAGGTGTGGTCAGTGGGTGTGTTCAGTGGGTGTTGTCAGTAAGTTGTGGTCAGCAGGTGTGTTCAATAACGTCTGGTTAGCGGGTGTGGTCAATAAGGTGTGGTCAGTGGGTGTGGTCAGTAAGGTGTGGTCAGTAAGGTGTGGTCAGTAGGGTGTGGTCAGTAAAGTGTGGTCAGTAAGGCGCAGGCAGTGGGTGTGGTCAATAAGGTGTGGTCAGTAAGGTGTGGTCAGTAAGGTGTGGTCAAAAAGGTGTGGTCAGTGGGTGTGGTCAGTAAGGTGTGGTCACTAAGGTGTGGTCAGTAAGGTGTGGTCAGTGGGTGTGGTCAGAAAGGTGTGGTCACTGGGTGTGGTCAGTAAGGTGTGGTCAGTGGCTGTAGTCAGTAATGTGTGGTCAGTAAGGCGTGGTCAGTGGGTGTAGTCAGTAAGGTGTGGTCAGTAAGGTGTGGCTAGTAAGGTGTGGTCAGTAAGGTGTGGTCAGTAAGGTGTGGTCAGTAAGGTGTGGTCCGTAAGGTGTGGTCAGTGGGTGTGGTCAATAAGGTGTGGTCAGTATGGTATGGTCAGTAAGGTGTGGTCAGTGGTTGGGGTCAGTATAGTGTAGTCAATAAGGTGTGGTCAGCAAGGTGTGGACAGTGGGTGTGGTCAGTAAGGTGTGGTAAGTGGGTGTGGTCAGTTAGGTGTGGTCAGTTATGTGTGGTCAGTGGGTGTGTTCAGTAACGTCTGGTCAGTGGGTGTGGTCAGTGAGGTGTGGTCAGTAAGTGTGGTCAGTAAGGTGTGGTCAGTAAGGTGTGGTCAGTGGGTGTGGTCAGTATGGTGTGGTCAGTGGGTGTGGTCATTAGGTTTGGTCAGTGGGTGTGGTCAGGAAGGTGTGGTAAGTAAGGTGTGGTAAGTGGGTGGGGTCAGTGGGTGTGGTCAGTAAGGTGTGGTCAGTAAGGGGTGGTAAGTAAGGTGTGGTCAGTGGGTGTGGTCAGTAAGGTGTGGTCAGTGGGTGTGGTCAGTGGGGTTTGTCAGTAAGGTGTGGTCAGTAAGGTGTGGTCAGTAAGGTGTGGTCAGTGGGTGTGGTCAGTGGGTGTAGTCCGTAAGGTGTGGTCAGTAGGTGTGGTCAGTAAGGTGTGGTCAGTGGGTGTGGTCAGTAAGGTGTGGTCAGTAAGGTGTGGTCAGCGGGTGTGGTCAGTAAGGTGTGGTCAGTAAGGTGTGGTCAAGAAGGTGTGGTCAGTAAGGTGTGGTCAGTAATGTGTGGTCAAGAAGGTGTGGTCAGTAAGGTGCGGTCAGTAAGGTGTGGTCAGTGGGTGTAGTCAGTGAGTGTGGTCAGTAAGGTGTGGTCAGTAATGTGTGGAGAGTGGGTGGGGTCAGTGGGTGTGGTCAGCAAGCTGTGGTCAGTGGGTGTGGTCAGTAAGGTGTGGTCAGTTTGGGGTGGTCAGGAAGGTGTGGTCAGTGGGTGTGTTCAGTGGGTGTGGTCAGTAGGCTGTGGTCAGAAGGGTGTGGTCAGTGGGTGTGGTCAGTAAGGTGTGGTCAGTGGGTGTGGTCAGAAAGGTGTGGTCAGAAAGGTGTGGTCAGTAAGGTGTGGTCAGTGGGGTTGGTCAGTAAGGTGTCGTCAGTGGGTGTGCTCAGAGGGTTTGGTCAGTAAGGTGTGGTCAGTGGGTGTGGTCAGTAAGGTGTGGTCAGTAAGGTGTGGTCAGTAAGGTGTGGTCAGTAGGGTGTGGTCAGTGGGTGGGGTCACTGGGTGTGGTCAGTAAGGTGTAGTCAGTAAAATTTGGTCAGTAAGGTGTGGTCAGTGGGTGTGGTCAGAAAGGTGTGGTGAGTGGGTGTGGTCAGTGGGTGTGGTCAGGAAGGTGTGGTCAGTAAGGTGTGGTCAGTGGGTGGGGTCAGTGGGTGTGGTAAGTAAGGTGTGGTCAGTAAGGTGTGGTAAGTAAGGTGTGGTAAGTGGGGGTGGTCAGTGGGTTTGGTCAGTGGGTGTGGTCAGTGGGCGTGGTCAGTAAGGTGTGGTCAGTAAGGTGTGGTCAGCAAGGTGTGGTCAGTGGGTGTGGTCAGTAGGTGTGGTCCGTGGGCGTGGCCAGTGGGTGTGGTCAGTAAGGTGTGGTCAGTGGGTGTGGTCAGTGGGTGTAGTCCGTAAGGTGTGGTCAGTGGGTGTGGTCAGTGAGGTGTGGTCAGTAAGGTATGGTCAGCGGGTGTGGTCAATAAGGTGTGGTCAGTAAGGTGTGGTCAGTAAGGTGTGGTCTGTGGGTAGGGTCAGTGGGTGTGGCCAGTAAGGTGTGGTCAGTGGGTGCTGTCAGGAAGGCATGGTCAGTGGGTGTGGTCAGTAGGGTGCGGTCAGTAGGTGAGGTCAATGGGTGTGGTCAGTAAGGTGGGGTCATTGGGTGTGGTCAGTAAGGTGTGGTCATTAAGGTGTGGTAAGTAAGGCATGGTTATTGGGTGTGGTCAGTGGGTGTGGTCAGTAAAGTGTTGTCAGTAAGGCGCAGTCAGTGGGTGTGGTCAGTAAGGTGTGGTCAGTGGGTGTGGTCAGTAAGGTGTGGTCAGAAAGGTGTGGTCACTGGGTGTGGTCAGTAAGGTGTGGTCAATGGGTGTGGTCAGTGGGTGTGGTCAGTGGGTGTGGTGTGTATGTGTGGTCAGTAAGGTGTGGTCAGTAAGGTGTGGTCATTGGGTGTGGTCAGTGGGTGTGGTCAGTAGGTTTGGTCCGTAAGCGTGGTCAGTGGGTGTGGTCAGTGGGTGTGGTCAGTAAGGTGTGGTCAGTAAGGTGTGGTCAGTAAGGTGTGGTCAGAAAGGTGTGGTCAGTGGGTGTGGTAAGTAAGGTGTGGTCAGTAAGGTGTGGTCAGTGGGTGTGGTCAGTAAGGTGTGGTCAGTGGGTGTGGTCAGTAAGGTGTGGTCAGTAAGGTGTGGTCAGTAAGGTGTGGTCAGTGGGTGTGGTCAGTAAGTAGTGATCACTAAGTTCTGGTAAGTAAGGTGTGGTCAGTGGGTGTGGTCAGTGGGTGTGGTCAGTGGGTGTGGTCAGTAAGGTGTGGTAAGTAAGGTGTGGTTAGTGGGTTTGGTCAGTAAGGTGTGGTCAGTATGGTGTGGTCAGTAGGGTGTGGTCAATAAAGTGTGGTCAGTAATGCGTGGTTATTGGGTGTGGTCAGTGGGTGTGGTCAGTAAGGTGTGGCCAGTGGGTATGGTCAGTTGGTGTGGTCAGTATGGTGTGGTCAGTGGGTGTGGTCAGTTAGGTGTAGTCAGTAAGGTGTGGTCAGTTGGTGTCGTCAGTAAGGTGTGGTCAGTAAGGTGTGGTCAGTGGGTGTGGTCAGTGGGTGGGGTCAGGAAGGTGTGGTCAGTAAGGTGTGGTCAGTAAGGTGTGGTCAGTGGGTGTAATCAGTAAGGTGTGATCAGTGGGTGTGGTCATTAAGGTGTGGTCAGTAAGGTGTGGTCAGTGGGTTTGCTCAGTTTGGTGTGGTCAGTAAGGTGTGGTCAGTGGGTGTGGTCAATAAGGTGTGGTCAGTAAGGTGTGGTCAGTAAGGTGGGGTCAGTTGGTTTGCTCAGTGGGTGTGGTCAGTAAGGTGTGGTCAGTAGGTGTGGTCAGAAAAGTGTGGTCACAGGGTGTGGTCAGTAAGGTGTGGTCAGTGGGTGTGGTCAGTAAGGTGTGGTCTATAAGGTGTGGTCAGTGATTGTGCTCATTAGGTGTAGTCAGTAAGGTGTGGTCAGTAAGGTGTGGTCAGTGGGTGTGGTCAGTAAGGTGTGGTCAGTAAGGTGTGGTCAATAAGGTGTGGTCAGTGGGTGTGGTCAGTGGGTGTGGTCAGGAAGGTGTGGTCAGTGGGTTTGGTCAGTTAGGTGTGGTCAGTAAGGTGGGGTCAGTGGATGTCGTCACTAAGGTGTGGTCAGTAAGGTGTGGTCAGTAGGGTTTGGTCAGTAAAGTGTGGTCAGTGGGTGTGGTCGGTAAGGTGTGGTCAGTGGGTGTGGTCAGTAAGGTGTGGTCAGAAAGGTGTTGTCACTGGGTGTGGTCAGTAAGGTGCGGTCAGTAAGGTGTGGTCAGTGGGTGTTTGTTGGAAAGGTGTGGTCACTGGGTGTGGTCAGTAAGGTGTGGTCAATGGGTGTGGTCAGTAAGGTGTGGTCAGTAAGGTGTGGTCAGTGGGTGTGGTCAGTGGGTGTGGTCAGTGGGTGTGGTGTGTATGTGTGGTCAGTAAGGTGTGGTCAGTAAGGTGTGGTCATTGGGTGTGGTCAGTGGGTGTGGTCAGTGTGTTTGTTCCGTAAGCGTGGTCAGTGGGTGTGGTCAGTGGGTGGGGTCAGTATGGTTTGGTCAGTGGGTGTGGTCAGTAAGGTGTGGTCAGTAAGGTGTGGTCAGTAAGGTGTGGTCAGAAAGGTGTGGTCAGTGGGTGTGGTCAGTAAGGTGTGGTCAGTAAGGTGTGGTAAGTGGGTGTGGTCAGTAAGGTGTGGTCAGTAAGGTGTGGTCAGTAAAGTGTGGTCAGAAAGGTGTGGTCAGTGGGTGTGCTCAGTAAGGTGTGGTCAGTAAGGTGTGGTCAGTAAAGTGTGGTCAGTGGGTGTGGTCAGTAAGTTGTGATCAGTAAGTTCTGGTCAGTAAGGTGTGGTCAGTGGGTGTAGTCAGTGGGTGTGGTCAGTGGATGTGGTCAGTAAGGTGTGGTAAGTAAGGTGTGGTCAGTGGGTTTGGTCAGTAAGGTGTGGTCAGTATGGTGTGGTCAGTAGGGTGTGGTCAATAAAGTGTGGTCAGTAAGGCGTGGTTATTGGGTGTGGTCAGTGGGTGTGGTCAGTAAGGTGTGACCAGTGGGTATGGTCAGTTGGTGTGGTCAGTGGGTGTGGTCAGTTAGGTGTAGTCAGTAAGGTGTGGTCAGTTGGTGTCGTCAGTAAGGTGTGGTCAGAAAGGTGTGGTCAGTGGGTGTGGTCAGTGGGGTTTGTCAGTAAGGTGTGGTCAGTAAGGTGTGGTCAGTGGGTGTGGTCAGTGGGTGTGGTCAGTGGGTGTAGTCTGTAAGGTGTGGTCAGTAGGTGTGGTCAGTAAGCGTGTGGTCAGTGGGTGTGGTCAGTAAAGGTGTGGTCATAAGGTGTGGTCAGTAGGGTGTGGTAGCGGGGTGTGGTACAGTAAGGTGTTGGGTCAGTAAGGTGGTGGTCAAGAAGGTGTGGTAGTAATGGTGTGGTCCAGTAATGTGTGGTCAAGAAGGTGTGCGTCAGTAAGGTGCGGGTCAGTAAGGTGTGGTCAGGTGGGTGTAGTCGTAGTGTGGTCAGTAAAAGGTGTGTCAGTAATGTGTGAGAGTGGGTGGGGTCAGTGGTGTGGGTCAGCAGCTGTGGTCAGTGGGTGTGGTGGTAGGTGTGGTCAGTTTGGGGTGGTCAGGAAGGTGTGGTCAGTGGGTGTGTTCAGTGGGTGTGGTCAGTAGGCTGTGGTCAGAAGGGTGTGGTCAGTGGGTGTGGTCAGTGGGTGTGGTCAGAAAGGTGTGGTCAGAAAGGTGTGGTCAGTAAGGTGTGGTCAGTGGGGTTGGTCAGTAAGGTGTCATCAGTGGGTGTGCTCAGAGGGTTTGGTCAGTAAGGTGTGGTCAGTGGGTGTGGTCAGTAAGGTGTGGTCAGTGGGTGTGGTCAGTGGGTGTAGTCCGTAAGGTGTGGTCAATGGGTTTGGTCAGTGAGGTGTGGTCAGTAAGGTATGGTCAGCGGGTGTGGTCAATAAGGTGTGGTCAGTAAGGTGTGGTCAGTAAGGTGTGGTCAGTAAGGTGTGGTCTGTGGGTAGGGTCAGTGGGTGTGGCCAGTAAGGTGTGGTCAGTGGGTGTTTTGGTCAGTAGGTGTGGTCAGTAAGGTGTGGTCAGTAAGGTGTGGTCAGTAAGGTGTGGTCAGTGGGTGTGGTCAGTAGGTGTGGTCCGTGGGCGTGGTCAGTGGGTGTGGTCAGTAAGGTGTGGTCAGTGGGTGTGGTCAGTGGGTGTAGTCCGTAAGTTGTGGTCAGTGGGTGTGGTCAGTGAGGTGTGGTCAGTAAGGTATGGTCAGCGGGTGTGGTCAATAAGGTGTGGTCAGTAAGGTGTGGTCAGTAAGGTGTGGTCAGTAAGGTGTGGTCTGTGGGTAGGGTCAGTGGGTGTGGCCAGTAAGGTGTGGTCAGTGGGTGTTGTCAGGAAGGCATGGTCAGTGGGTGTGGTCAGTGGGTGTGGTCAGTAGGGTGCGGTCAGTAGGTGAGGTCAGTGGGTGTGGTCAGAAAGGTGTGGTCAGTAAGGTGTGGTCAGTGGGTGTGGTCAGTAAGGTGTGGTCAGTGGGTTTGATCAGTGAGGTGTGGTCAGTAAGGTGTGGTCAATGGGTGTGGTCAGTAAGGTGGGGTCATTGGGTGTGGTCAGTAAGGTGTGGTCAGTAAGGTGTGGTAAGTAAGGTGTGGTCAGTGGGTGTGGTCAGTAAGAAGTGGTCAGTGGGTTTGATCAGTTAGGTGTGGTCAGTAAGGTGTGGTCAATGGGTGTGGTCAGTGGGTGTGGTCATTAAGGTGTGGTCAGTAAAGTGTTGTCAGTAAGGCGCAGTCAGTAAGGCGCAGTCAGTGGGTGTGGTCAGTAAGGTGTGGTCAGTGGGTGTGGTCAGTATGGTGTGGTCAGAAAGGTGTGGTCACTGGGTGTGGTCAGTAAGGTGTGGTCAATGGGTGTGGTCAGTGGGTGTGGTCAGTGGGTGTGGTGTGTATGTGTGGTCAGTAAGGTGTGGTCAGAGGGTGTGGTCATTGGGTGTGGTCAGTGGGTGTGGTCAGTAGGTTTGGTCCGTAAGCGTGGTCAGTGGGTGTGGTCAGTAAGGTGTGGTCAGTAAGGTGTGGTCAGTAAGGTGTGGTCAGTGGGTGTGGTCAGTGAGGTGTGGTCAGTAAGGTGTGGTGAATTGGTGTGGTCAGTAAGGTGGGGTCATTGGGTGTGGTCAGTAAGGTGTGGTCAGTAAGGTGTGGTAAGTAAGGCGTGGTTATTGGGTGTGGTCAGTGGGAGTGGTCGATAATGTGTGGTCAGTAAGGTGTGGTCAGTAAAGTGTTGTCAGTAAGGCGCAGTCAGTGGGTGTGGTCAGTAAGGTGTGGTCAGTGGGTGTGGTCAGTAAGGTGTGGTCAGAAAGGTGTGGTCACTGGGCGTGGTCAGTAAGGTGTGGTCAATGGGTGTGGTCAGTGGGTGTGGTCAGTGGGTGTGGTGTGAATGTGTGGTCAGTAAGGTGTGGTCAGTAAGGTGTGGTCATTGGGTGTGGTCAGTGGGTGTGGTCAGTAGGTTTGGTCCGTAAGCGTGGTCAGTGGGTGTGGTCAGTGGGTGGGGTCAGTATGGTTTGGTCAGTAAGGTGTGGTCAGTAAGGTGTGGTCAGTAAGGTGTGGTCAGTGCGTGTAGTCAGTGGGTGTGGTCAGTGGGTGTGGTCAGTGGGTGTGGTCAGTGGGTGTGGTGTGTATGTGTGGTCAGTAAGGTGTGGTCATTGCGTGTGGTCAGTGGGTGTGGTCAGTAGGTTTGGTCCGTAAGCGTTGTCAGTGGGTGTGGTCAGTGGGTGGGGTCAGTATGGTTTGGTCAGTGGGTGTGGTCAGTAAGGTGTGGTCAGTAAGGTGTGGTCAGTAAGGTGTGGTCAGTGCGTGTAGTCAGTGGATGTGGTCAGTAAGGTGTGGTCAGTGGGTGTGGTCAGCAAGGTGTGGTCAGTAAGGTGTTGTCACTGGGTGTGGTCAGTAAGGTGTGGACAGTGGGTGTGGTCAGTAAGGTGTGGTCACTGAGGTTTGGTCAGTAAGGTATGGTCAGCGGGTGTGGTCAATAAGGTGTGGTCAGTAAGGTGTGGTCAGTAAGGTGTGGTGTAAGGTCTGTGGGTAGGGTCAGTGGGTGTGGTCAGTATGGTGTGGTCAGTAAGGTGTGGTCAGTTGGTGTCGTCAGTAAGGTGTAGTCAGTAAGGTGTGGTCAGTGGGTATGGTCAGAAAGGTGTGGTCAGTGGGTGTGGTCAGTGGGGTTTGTCAGTAAGGTGTGGTCAGTAAGGTGTGGTCAGTAAGGTGTGGTCAGTGGGTGTGGTCAGTGTGTGTGGTCAGAAAGGTGTGGTCAGTGGGTGTGGTCAGTGGGGTTTGTCAGTAAGGTGTAGTCCGTAAGGTGTGGTCAGTAGGTGTGGTCAGTAAGGTGTGGTCAGTGGGTGTGGTCAGTAGGGTGTGGTCAGTAAGGTGTGGTCAGTAAGGTGTGGTCAGCGGGTGTGGTCAGTAAGGTGTGGTCAGTAAGGTGTGGTCAAGAAGGTGTGGTCAGTAAGGTGTGGTCAGTAATGTGTGGTCAAGAAGGTGTGGTCAGTAAGGTGCGGTAGGTAAGGTGTGGTCAGTGGGTGTAGTCAGTGAGTGTGGTCAGTAAGGTGTGGTCAGTAATGTGTGGAGAGTGGGTGTGGTCAGTGGGTGTGGTCAGCAAGCTGTGGTCAGTGGGTGTGGTCAGTAAGGTGTGGTCAGTTTGGGGTGGTCAGGAAGGTGTGGTCAGTGGGTGTGTTCAGTGGGTGTGGTCAGTAGGCTGTGGTCAGAAGGGTGTGGTCAGTGGGTGTGGTCAGTAAGGTGTGGTCAGTGGGTGTGGTCAGAAAGGTGTGGTCAGAAAGGTGTGGTCAGTAAGGTATGGTCAGTGGGGTTGGTCAGTAAGGTGTTATCAGTGGGTGTGCTCAGAGGGTTTGGTCAGTAAGGTGTGGTCAGTGGGTGTGGTCAGTAATGTGTGGTAAGTAAGGTGTGGTCAGTAAGGTGTGGTCAGTAGGGTGTGGTCAGTGGGTGGGGTCACTGGTTGTGGTCAGTAAGGTGTAGTCAGTAAAATTTTGTCAGTAAGGTGTGGTCAGTGGGTGTGGTCAGAAAGGTGTGGTGAGTGGGTGTGGTCAGTGGGTGTGGTCAGGAAGGTGTGGTCAGTAAGGTGTGGTCAGTGGGTGGGGTCAGTGGGTGTGGTAAGTAAGGTGTGGTCAGTAAGGTGTGGTAAGTAAGGTGTGGTAAGTGGGGGTGGTCAGTGGGTTTGGTCAGTGGGTGTGGTCAGTGGGCGTGGTCAGTAAGGTGTGGTCAGTAAGGTGTGGTCAGCAAGGTGTGGTCAGTGGGTGTGGTCAGTAGGTGTGGTCCGTGGGCGTGGCCAGTGGGTGTGGTCAGTAAGGTGTGGTCAGTGGGTGTGGTCAGTGGGTGTAGTCCGTAAGGTGTGGTCAGTGGGTGTGGTCAGTGAGGTGTGGTCAGTAAGGTATGGTCAGCGGGTGTGGTCAATAAGGTGTGGTCAGTAAGGTGTGGTCAGTAGGGTGTGGTCAGTAAGGTGTGGTCAGTGGGTGTTGTCAGGAAGGTATGGTCAGTGGGTGTGGTCAGTGGGTGTGGTCAGTAGGGTGCGGTCAGTATGCGAGGTCAGTGGGTGTGGTCAGTAAGGTGTGGTCAGTAAGGTGTGGTCAGTGGGTGTGGTCAGTAAGGTGTGGTCAGTGGGTTTGATCAGTTAGGTGTGGTCAGTAAGGTGTGGTCAATGGGTGTGGTCAGTAAGGTGGGGTCATTTTGTGTGGTCAGTAAGGTGTGGTCAGTAAGGCATGGTTATTGGGTGTGTTTAGTGGGTGTGGTCATTAAGGTGTGGTCAGTAGGGTGTGGTCAGTAAAGTGTTGTCAGTAAGGTGCAGTCAGTGGGTGTGGTCAGTAAGGTGTGGTCAGTGGGTGTGGTCAGTAAGGTGTGGTCAGAAAGGTGTGGTCACTGGTGTGGTCAGTAAGGTTGTGGCAATGGTGTGGTCAGTTGGGTGTGGTCAGTGGGTGTGGTCAGGGGTGTGGTCAGTGGGTGTGGGTCATTGGGTGTGGTCAGTGGGTGTGGTCAGTAGGTTGGTCCGTAAGCGTGGTCAGTGGGTGTGGTCGTAAGGTGTGGTCATTGGTGTGGTCAGTGGGTGTGGTCAGTGGGTGTGGTCAGTGGTGTGGTGTGTATGTGTGGTAGTAAGGTGTGGTCAGTAAGGTGTGGTCAGTAAGGTGTGGTCTAAGGTGTGGTCAGTGCGTAGTCAGTGGGTGTGGTAGTAAGGTGTGGTCAGTAAGGTGTGGTCCAGTGGGTGTGGTCAGCAAGGTGTGGTCAGTAAGGTGTGGTCAGTGGGTGTGGTCAGTAAGGTGTGGACAGTGGGTGTGGTCAGTAAGGTGTGGTCAGTGAGGTGTGGTCAGTAAGGTATGGTCAGCGGGTGTGGTCATTAAGGTGTGGTCAGTAAGGTGTGGTCAGTAAGGTGTGGTCAGTAAGGTGTGGTCAGTGGGTGTGGTCAGTAAGGTGTGGTCAGAAAGGTGTGGTCACTGGGTGTGGTCAGTAAGGTGTGGTCAATGGGTGTGGTCAGTGGGTGTGGTCAGTGGGTGTGGTGTGTATGTGTGGTCAGTAAGGTGTGGGCAGTAAGGTGTGGTCATTGGGTGTGGTCAGTGGGTGTGGTCAGTAGGTTTGGTCCGTAAGCGTGGTCAATGGGTGTGGTCAGTGGGTGGGGTCAGTATGGTTTGGTCAGTGTGTGTGGTCAGTAAGGTGTGGTCAGTAAGGTGTGGTCAGTAAGGTGTGGTCAGTGCGTGTAGTCAGTGGGTGTGGTCAGTAAGGTGTGGTCAGTAAGGTGTGGTCAGTGGGTGTGGTCAGCAAGGTGTGGTCAGTAAGGTGTGGTCACTGGGTGTGGTCAGTAAGGTGTGGACAGTGGGTGTGGTCAGTAACAGGTGGTCAGTAAGGTGTGGTCAGTAAGGTGTGGTCAGTGGGTGTGGTCAGTAAGTTGTGATCACTAAGTTCTGGTAAGTAAGGTGTGGTCAGTGGGTGTGGTCAGTGAGTGTGGTCAGTGGGTGTGGTCAGTAAGGTGTGGTAAGTAAGGTGTGGTCAGTGGGTTTGGTCAGTAAGTTGTGGTCAGTAAGGTGTGGTCAGTGGGTTTGCTCAGTTAGGTGTGGTCAGTAAGGTGGGGTCAGTTGGTTTGCTCAGTGGGTGTGGTCAGTAAGGTGTGGTCAGTAGGTGTGGTCAGAAAAGTGTGGTCACAGGGTGTGGTCAGTAAGGTGTGGTCAGTGGGTGTGGTCAGTAAGGTGTGGTCATTAAGGTGTGGTCAGTGATTGTGCTCATTAGGTGTAGTCAGTAAGGTGTGGTCAGTAAGGTGTGGTCAGTGGGTGTGGTCAGTAAGGTGTGGTCAGTAAGGTGTGGTCAGTAAGGTGTGGTCAGTAAGGTGTGGTCAATAGGTGTGGTCAGTAAGGTGGGGTCAGTAAGGTAGAGTCAGCGGGTGTGGTCACTAAGGTGTGGTCAGGAAGGTGTGGTCAATAAGGTGTGGTCAGTGGGTTTGGTCAGTTAGGTGTGGTCAGTAAGGTGTGGTCAGTGGGTGTGGTCAGTGGATGTGGTCAGTAAGGTGTGGTCAGTAAGGTGTGGTCAGTCGGGTGTGGTCAGTAAAGTGTGGTCAGTGGGTGTGGTCAGTAAGGTGTGGGCAGTAAGGTGTGGTCAGTGGGTGTGGTCGGTTAGGTGTGGTCAGTGGGTGTGGTCAGTAAGGTGTGGTCAGAAAGGTGTGGTCACTGGGTGTGGACAGTAAGGTGCGGTCAGTGGGTGTGGTCAGTGGGTGTGGTTGGAAAGGTGTGGTCACTGGGTGTGGTCAGTAAGGTGTGGTCAATGGGTGTGGTCAGTAAGGTGTGGTCAGTAAGGTGTTGTCACTGGGTGTGGTCAGTGGGTGTGGTCAGTGGGTGTGGTGTGTATGTGTGGTCAGTAAGGTGTGGTCAGTAAGGTGTGGTCATTGGGTGTGGTCAGTGGGTGTGGTCAGTAAGGTGTGGTCAATGGGTGTGGTCAGTAAGGTGTGGTCAAAAAGGTGTGGTCACTGGGTGTGGTCAGTAAGGTGTGGTCAGTATGGTGTGGTCAGTAGGGTGTGGTCAATAAAGTGTGGTCAGTAAGGCGAAGTGGGTGTGGTCAGTGGGTGTTGTCAGTACGGTGTGGTCAGTAAGGATTGGTCAGTGGGTGTGGTCAGTTAGGTGTGGTCAGTAAGGTGTGGTCAGTGGGTGTGGTGTGTATGTGTGGTCAGTAAGGTGTGGTCAGTAAGGTTTGGTCATTGGGTGTGGTCAGTGGGTGGGGTCAGTATGGTTTGGTCAGTGGGTGTGGTCAGTAAGGTGTGGTCAGTAAGGTGTGGTCAGAAAGGTGTGGTCAGTAAGGTGTGGTCAGTAAGGTGTTGTCAGTAAGGTGTTGTCAGTGGGTGTGGTCAGTAAGGTGTGGTCAGTAAGGTGTGGTCAGTAAAGTGTGGTCAGAAAGGTGTGATCAGTGGGTGTGGTCAGTAAGGTGTGGTCAGTGGGGTGTGGTCAGTGCGTGTGGTCAGTAAGGTGTGGTCAGTGGGTGTGGTCAGTGGGTGTAGTCCGTAAGGTGTGGTCAGTGGGTGTGGTCAGTGAGGTGTGGTCAGTAGGTGTGGTCAGTGGGTGTGGTCAGTAATGTGTGGTCTGTAGGTATGGTCAGTGGGTG